>WELA01001240.1:7901-19128 GCA_009602735.1 Mesotaenium endlicherianum
AGGTGCTGAGAGCATATATTAACCAAAAACAAGATAATTGGGATGACCTGTTGCCTCAAATTCAGTTTGCGGTCAACAGTGCGGTGCACACGTCAACGGGCAAGACTCCTTTTGAACTCAGCCTGGGTAGAGTCCCTAAGTCTCCTTTAGATGTACTGGGGGAGTCTTTAACTTGCCCTGAAGGGATTGACAACCCGGTCTCCCTTCAGTTAACTCAAGAATTTTCTGACACCCTGTCAGACGTCCAACGAAACCTGCACAAGGCCCAAGAAAACCAACAAAAATACGCTAATCAACACCGTCGGGAACTGACATTTTCCAAGGGGGATATAGTCAAACTGCATTCTCAGCACCTGTACCTCCCTCGTGTGGTCAAGAAAAAGCTTGGCCCTGTCTGGGTCGGCCCATATTCGGTAGTACGTCGTATCGGTCAGAATGCTTACAAACTGAACATGTCAGCTGAATACAAGGGTCACCCGGTCTTTAATGTCTCCTTCCTGGAACCATACATCAAAGGTGATACACTGTTCACAGGTCGGTTACCTGTCCAACCGGGACCGGTCCCCGCTGTCCTGGACGGCGACCCTGAGGAACATGAGGTCGATGAGATTTTAGACGCTCGCTCGGTCCGTCAATCGTCTAAATATGTCATGAAATGCCTCATTCGATGGAAGGGTTACGATGCCTCTGGGGACACTTGGGAGTTTAAGAACCACTTGACCAATGCCAAAGGGGCGTTGAAACGGTTCCACCTTCGGGCCGCTGGAGTCCCTCCATAACTGTCATTTCAGTTGACACGGGAAGGTGACAGGCGGTCCTGTCTCCATTTAAGTTGGAGGGGAAAATATATGACAGTTAGTGAGCGAGAGCGATAAAAACACACTCATACGTTTATGTGTAGCGCATCGCAACTACGTCAACTTTTAGCAATCATCCTGTAAGGTAAACAGCAGCGAAGCCACTATACTAAATACTAACATACTTCCTGCAATCCCTATGACAAAGGTCCATATCCTACTAACTTGTGCCCTGGTTACATGTGCAGGATGGCGCCCACCACACAAAAGGAGGACAGAAAGCGCAAGGCAGAAGAAGCCAGGAGGACAATGGAGCAATACCAGAAGGAGCTGGCGGCGACGTCCCTCACCAGGAGAGAACAAGAAAGGGTCCGCAAGCAACAAGAGGCGGCAGAAGAGGCACAGAGGAAGAAGGATCAGGAAGCGGAAAACCTCAGGAAGGCTGAGGAGGAGAGACAGAAGAAACAGCAAGAAGAAGCGGCAGCGGCAGAAGAGGAGAAAAGAAAAAAGATTGAAGCGGACAGACAGAAGAGCTTGGCCACTTACAGGTATACTGTGGTGGGTGGCCAAAACTTCGATAACCTGAAGGAAGCATTGCTGGCAGCCCAGGAGATCAACAGGCTGGAACAGACAACACTGCTACAGAAGGAAGGAGCTACAGCACTGGACAGGTACATCGAGACACACACCGGCGTGGTCCTTTACGAAGATTATGCTAAGATGGTGGGCTATACAGCAGAGCAGGCCCGGTATCTCGCAGATGATTCAGAGGACAAGCCGGTCCCCATACCGGGAATAGTGGGAGATCAGAGACTCATCCGGATGGTGAGCATGCGGCCCGATAGCTTTAAGGATACGGTATTCTACCTCACACTACTGCCAGCTTACAATGAAGTTGAGAGAAGGAGCTGGGAGTACTTGGTAAGGGAAGCAGGACAGCAGATGTTCTCTCCCCACTGGTTCCCGTGTAAACTGAGGAAGGCTGTGCACGGACCCCAGTACTACCAGCAGCCAACATACTGGAGGTGGATGATCGTCACAAATAAGAAGCAGGAGTGTGACTGAGCCCAACCAGATGACTTCCACTATGGCCTAGACGGCTATCTCATCCTATCACCTCACATTGCCCCTTGGGACCCCAGGCTGAATGGATGCCTCAGCAATATGAATGCAGAGACCAAGGAGCATAGGAGGAGGGGAAGAGACTACTTCTCTAAGGGGAAGCATGCCTTTGTCAAATGGGCAAAGAATGCAGGCCGGATAGATATCAGTAGGCTGAAGGCCAAGCAACCTCCAGCGCGCCCTAAGAAAGGGAGGTCGTTAGACTACTCCATGTCTACTAGGGAGCAGGACGACTTAGTGGACGAGACCCCTACTCTCTCCGAGGAGGAGGATGAGGAGGATGAGGAAGAAGAACAAGGCAGAGGAGAAGCATCAGCAGCAGGTACTCAGGATACCGAGGGACAGGCAGGGGCGCTTCCGAAAGAACCACGATCAGGTACTTGGAATGTGATCCCCGTTATGGCGACAACTGGACCCCATGCTCGCTCCCCCAGCCCACCTGCCCAAGCAGGGGAAGAAGCTGATCTGACTGTATTGGGCAGCAGACACAGGCAAAAATCCCCAGAGGACAGGGGTGCCAGAAGAGGGACACGCGGGTGGGCCAGAGGTATGCCAGCCTCCCCCTCCGCTCAGGGGCATGTACCTCTAGCCAATGTATTTCAGCATCCTACTGGAATGCCTGTCTATGTGGGAATCAACACCCAAGTGGTTGAAGAGCAGGCCACCATCCTCCGTTCTCCTCGAGGGCCAACTTTAGAGCAAACAGGGTTCTTTAGAAGACCAGCTGACAGACCTAGAGGGCTGTCCAGATCTAGGTCCGAATCTCCGTCTCCTGATCCTGAAGCCCCAGGAACAACCCCTTAAGGTGACAGGCTGAAAAGACAGTCAGTAGGGGAGGCTGGGCAGGGTCAGTTCCTTTATTTAAGGCTTTGCAGTATAATGTTGTCGAGGCGACAACAAGTTAAGTTGGAGGGATTGTAATGAATCAGTATACTAGTGGATATAATATTCATTTAAATATAATAATTAATTAAGTTCAGCCTGCTGAACTCTAGATAATTGTCAGTCTGCTGGACTTTACATAATTATCAGTTTAATGACTTAGCCGGAAGCAGCAGGCTGAAGTCCATATAAGTCAGCTTGCTGACNTGGTTGACGCCTTGGTTGACCAAGCACAACCCCCAAGTTGATTGGAGGATCGGTACTATCAAGATCAAGAATGACATCACTTCAAGAATCTGTATTTTGCGCGCAATCCAGATAATCCACACCCAAGACATCGAGAAGCCGGCACACGAGATACTATTGTCCGCCCTCCAACTCAAGAGACTTGTGAGGAAGGGGCACGAGCTTCTTTTGGCCTTGATCACGCCAAAAGACATCAAGAAAGACATCGAGAGTCAAGAAGGCAGCCCCGTTCCCAAGGAGATACAAGAAGTCTTAGAGGACTACAAAGAAGTATTCTCCCCGGAATTGCCCAAGGGCTTACCTCCCAAGAGATTCGTAGACCACAAGATAGAGTTGGAGCCCGGAAGCAAGCCCATCTCTCGGCCTACGTTCAATATGTCATACACGGAGCTAGACGAAGTCAAGAAGCAAATCAAGGAGCTACTGGAGCATGGCTTCATTCGACCTAGCAAGTCGCCATTTGGAGCCCCGGTGCTATTTGTCAAGAAGAAAGATGGTACCTTGAGGATGTCTGTGGACTATCGCGCCCTCAACAAGATCACCATCAAGAATCGATACCCGCTGCCGCGCATGGATGAGCTCATGGACCGGCTGGTTGGAGCCAAGTACTTCACGAAGATTGACTTACGGAGCGGCTACCACCAGATTCGCATCGCAGAACCGGACATAGAGAAGACGGCATTCAGGACAAGATATGGACATTTTGAGTTCATGGTCCTGCCATTTGGACTCACCAACGCGCCAGCAACTTTCATGACTATGATGAACACCATATTTCAGCCCATGTTGGACAGATTTGTGGTGGTATTCATCGATGACATCCTTATCTACAGCAAGACCCTTGAAGAGCATGCGAGACACTTGAAAGAAGTCCTTGAAGTATTGAAGCAAAACAAGCTGTTTGCGAAGGAGTCAAAATGCGAGTTTGCCAAACAAGAAGTGGAGTTCCTAGGTCTCCACGTGACTGCTGATGGCATCAAGATAGACCCCAAGAAGACCACGGTGGTGGAGGAATGGCCAACCCCCACGACCAAGAAAGAACTCCAGTCATTCTTGGGATTTGCCAATTGGTACAGAAAATTCATCCAAGGCTTCTCGCACATAGCAGCCCCCCTGACAGATCTACTCAAGAAGGACAGGCTATATACATGGACCGAGAAAGAGGAAGAGGCATTTCAAGAGTTAAAGCGAAGATTGACCACATCCCCGGTGCTCACACTCCCAAGTCCAAACCCAGATTGGCCCTTCCACGTCATCACCGATGCATCTTCCTATGCAATAGGAGCAATCCTGCTTCAAGACCAAGGCAAGGGACTGCAGCCCATCGCCTACGAGTCAAGGAAGCTAAATCCAGCCGAGCAAAATTATACAACCACGGAGCGAGAGGCATTGGCGATTGTACATGCCTTGAAGGTTTGGCGCTGCTACGTTGAAGGACGCAAAGTACTGGTCACCACGGACCACGAGGCGTTAAAGCACCTCCAGACGCAGCCGTATCTCTCAAGGAGACAAGCAAGATGGAGCGGATACTTGCAACAATACAACATCACGATTCAGTACCAGCCCGGCAAGACAAACCCGGCTGACCCCCTCTCAAGACTGCAATTAAATGCAGTGATGGTATCCCTGAAGACAGATCTGGAAGCTCGATTTTCAGCCGCCTATGAAAGAGACCCTTACTACAAGAACGGAGAAGCAGCCTTGGACCCATGCAAGAAGCAAGAAGGCAATTATTGGGTGAGGCAAGATACGGGCCAGAGATGTGTTCCTAATGACTTAGACCTCCGGCTCTTGCTTCTACGAGAAGCACACGACAACCCTCTTGGAGGACACTTTGGAATCCTAAGGACCACGGGCGTTCTAGCTAGGACTTATTGTTGGCCAGGCATGTCTAAGCAAGTCAAGGAGTACTGCAGGAGCTGTGACACATGCCAAAGAATCAAGCCATCATCGCAAAAGGCGGGAGGACTCCTCCAACCACTACCAATCCCCGAAAGACAATGGACGGACATCTCAATGGACCTTATCGTGGACTTGCCCGTGACACCTCGAGGCCATAATGCAATACTCACGGTGGTGGACAGACTTACCAAGATGGCTCATTTTATTCCCACGACGACTAAGGCTACAGCACCACAACTTGCAAGACTCATCTTTGACAACATCTTCCGACTCCATGGACTACCATCAAGAATTGTGTCAGATAGAGATCCAAGATTCACAAGCCATTTCTGGAAAAATCTCTTCAAGAACTTGGGTACATCGCTGGATATGTCTACTGCCTACCACCCACAATCAGATGGGCAAACCGAGCGTATGAATCGTACCCTAAAGACCTCTCTAAAGGCCTACGTGTCTACCCTCGAGCAAGACTGGGACATGTACTTGACCCCCCTCGAGTTTGCCTACAACAACACTACGCAGGCCTCTACCCAAGAGTCCCCATTCTTCCTCAACTATGGCTTCCATCCGACCACGCCACTGAGCTTCACGGCTGGCCATGATGAAGTACCTGCAGCCACAGATTTTATGGAGACATTAGAAGCAGCCCTTACAGCAGCGAAGAAAGCTCTACAACACGCGCAAGATGCTCAAGCAAGAGTGGCGAACAGATCCAGAAGAGAAATTACGTACAGAGTGGGTGACAACGTGTTACTATCATCCAAGAACATTTCCCTGAACAACAGGCCTGCCGGCAGCAAGTTCTCTCCCAAGTATTTGGGACCCTTCAAGATTATCCAGCAAGTCAACCCCGTTGCTTTCAAGCTAGAACTTCCCCAGACTATGCACATCGACCCCGTATTCCACGCTTCCCTCTTCAAGCCATATGTGCAACCCGACAACAAGTTCCCAGGACGTGTGACAACCCCACCAGCCCCAACAATAGTGGATGATCATTTGGAGTACGAAGTGGAAGACATAGTGGCTATGAGAAATTTCAGGAGACAGCAGCAATACTTGATCAAGTGGAAAGGATATCCAGATTCGGAGAATAGTTGGGTGGCGGCGCACTACCTTGACAAAGTTCAGAGAAAGTTGAAGCGCTTCCATGCCGCCAACCCCCATCTTGGACCAGCCCCAAGTCTCTCTACTAGAAGCCCGAAGACTTCAGGGAGGCAGCCTGCCACCATCAAGAAGCAGCAGAAGACCCCTTGGAGGCAGCCTGCAAGAACAAGAAAGAGGAAAAATTGACATTAGACACTCTTCTCTTCTCGCAGTTTCTGGACAGAAAACTAAAACTGCTACTGGTAATAGGTCTCTGCATAATAAATTCTGAAAATTTACCTGGCTGTAGTCCATGAGTAGCCGGTCATTTAGAGTCCAAGTTTGCTCAATTTGGAGCACTGGTGAGAGAGATATGATGCTCTAAGTAGAAGGGGGTCAGGCTGCTGGCATTGTTAGGACAGAATATGCCTTCTGACATTGTGCCTTCCCCTGAACTTGGAATGCTCTGAAACTCAAGACTCTGGTAGAACATCTTACAGCGCCCAGTTTGAGACTTAGTTTGCAGAATTTGGAGAAGTATAGAAGGACTTATGATTTTCAGAAGTTTCTGCACAGATTTGGAGGAGTGCCTACTCTCTCAGCTCTCAACGACACTCCAGAAATGAGAATGCTCTCAAATTTGGTGACCCGGTAGAGTTCTCCGACGCGGTCCGTCTGGCACTCGAATTTTCAGATTTGGAGCAGTTCTGTGGCCGCTATGAATTTTTGAGTTCGTGGCAGATTCTGGGCCAACTTGTACAATTTTCTTTATCATTAAGGAGTAGGCTAGCCAATAAGGTCACACCACCTACGACCTTGCCTAGTCTACCTTACATGTGTAGCACCTGACTTGGCGCCTTTGACTAGTCCTCTTCACATGTGTGGCATCTGACTTGAAACTGTTGACTAGTTTGCTCCACATGTGTAAGACCTGACTTGACGCGCCGAGACGTCGCTTTTTCTATCGGGGGGGTGATGTAGTGATTTGAGTTATTATATATTAGTTTGCATATATTTTAATGTTTTCAAATATATTTGGAGTAGTATTGTGTGGAGTCAAGTGTGAATAGGTACTCTAGTAACTTGGTTCATGTCCTTTGAACCTTCCAAGGCATTTTCGAAGTTAGAGGAAAGACCTAGAAGAACTCCATGTGGCAAAAGTCAAATGTGCCATTTTTAGGTCAAAAGGACATGTGTACATTATTCTAGAAAGAGGTGGCAAGTTTTGGGATGTGTTGGGTGCCAACACATCAACATACACTTTCCTAGAAATTACTTATGTAGCAAGTATATAAACAAGAGCTAGAACATAGAAAGACATTCCAGAATCACTCTTGTACTTGCCAAAATCCAGAAATATATTAACTTTCAAGAAGCCATCTCTCTTTCAAGAAGCTACCACTTGTGTTCAAAGATCCTTGTCTTGAATAAAGTATTCTATTTTACTAAGTACTTTATCTATCTGTTTCATTACAGTGGTCAACCAGGTGGTCACTAGGTGCCTAGCAGGCTGGGAATCTTGTGGTCCCTCATTCTGGACAATAGGCTTCAGAGTGGGATTTTCTACTTGCAAGTCATGTGTGCACTTTTGGGTTCGTCATCATGACCAGCTTTCGCGGAAATTGACATGGCGTCTTTGTCTGTGCTCCAAACGGAGCGAACTATGACTTTTGAAAAGGTCTCATTAAGATACGTTTGCTGCCGTCAAGTTTGCTTAATTTGGAGTAGTATTGACAGTGTTATGTCCTCTGACATGTCGGGGTCACATAGCGAATAGATTCCATGGTTTTGCACCTAAGCCAGTAGGATGTGTTTTAGCTACTTTATGGTCATCTGAATGAGAACGCCTTTGCTATTTGGTTCCTTGATGTTGTGTATGTGCTTATATATGCTTGTATGCCTGGTAGGCAAGAGGCCTTGAGTTTTTAAAGGAGAAGCTCTATTCCTCAAGCTCGCCTCTTTCTTGTGCCTTGTGTTAGTGTGCAACTATGGCACACTACGGTAAGTGAGTCAAGGGGTATAGATGAGTAAACGGAATTCATTATAAGGGCAAAAATTGCTTCATGATTTTACACGCTTTCACCTTTCTCGATATTATATATTTAAGTGAAATATATTTCTTGAATAAGCAAGATTCATTTCATCTGCGCTCTCTCTGTTCTTAGCATTTAGAGTGTTTGAGGCCTGAGAAGGCCCATCTGCTGAGCACACCAAGGCGTCTTTGGAGTTGGCACTGGCTTGGTTAGGGAGTGTGTCACCATAAGACTAGTCTGATAATAATCTGGGCTAATAACTTAGCCTCCCTCATTGTATGAAACCTTACATCAATGTGCTTCATGCGCTCGTGATGAACAAGATTGTCATCAAGAGACCACTCTTGTTGTCTGAGAACAAAGAAATGGTTACATAAGAAAGTTTGAGCTCCTGAAGAAAAGTCTTGAGCCAGATAGTCTCCTACACTGCTCAGTCTAGTGCTACATACTGAAATTCTGTGATTGACCGTGTGACTATCTTCTACTGCTTGGATTTCCAAGAAATGGCTTCAGAAGCTACCAGAAAGACGAATCCTGAAGTGCTCATGTAGTTGTCAACATCCTGGCATAGCTCGCATCAAAATAGACCTGCAGGTGCACTGTTTTGGAGGAAGAGCCCACAAAGGTGAGTCAGCCTGCTTGATGTAGCGAAGGAGATGCAGTAATGCTTCCTTGTGAGTCTTGCTTGGATTTTGCATGAAGTCAGAGAGAATGCCCAATGCCGTAGCCAGATTTGGCCAAGTGGCCACCATGGCGTACATGACACACCCTATGCCTTCTCGGAAAGGATACTTTCCCATCTCCGCCTGCCTGCTGCTGTCTGGGGGCAATTTGCCCTAGAGAGCTTGTGAAATGAATCGACTTACCAAATAGGCAATTAACAATTAATGAAGATCTTTATATCAGCAAGTAATCTTTATGGTATTTTCTGTTAATTGATTAAACAGCCAAAGACAACACACTAGCAGTGGACAATACTTGTAGTGAAACAGATAGAGAAAGTACTTAGTAAAACAGAATACTTTATCTATTCAAGACAAGGATCTTTGAACACAAGTGGTAGCTTCTTGAAAGAGAGATGGCTTCTTGAAAGTTAATATATTTCTGGACTTTGGCAAGTACAAGAGTGATTCTGGAATGTCTTTCTATGTTCTAGCTCTTGTTTATATACTTGCTACATAAGTAATTTCTAGGAAAGTGTATGTTGATGTGTTGGCACCCAACACATCCCAAAACTTGCCACCTCTTTCTAGAATAATGTACACATGTCCTTTTGACCTAAAAATGGCACATTTGACTTTTGCCACATGGAGTTCTTCTAGGTCTTTCCTCTAACTTCGAAAATGCCTTGGAAGGTTCAAAGGACATGAACCAAGTTACTAGAGTACCTATTCACACTTGACTCCACACAATACTACTCCAAATATATTTGAAAACATTAAAATATATGCAAACTAATATATAATAACTCAAATCACTACATCACCCCCCCGATAGAAAAAGCGACGTCTCGGCGCGTCAAGTCAGGTCTTACACATGTGGAGCAAACTAGTCAACAGTTTCAAGTCAGATGCCACACATGTGAAGAGGACTAGTCAAAGGCGCCAAGTCAGGTGCTACACATGTAAGGTAGACTAGGCAAGGTCGTAGGTGGTGTGACCTTATTGGCTAGCCTACTCCCTAATGATAAAGAAAATTGTACAAGTTGGCCCAGAATCTGCCACGAATTCAAAAATTCATAGCGGCCACAGAACTGCTCCAAATCTGAAAATTCGAGTGCCAGACGGACCGCGTCGGAGAATTCTACTGGGTCACCAAATTTGAGAGCATTCTAATTTCCGGAGTGTCGTTGAGAGCTGAGAGAGTAGGCACTCCTCCAAATCTGTCCAGAAACTTCCAAAAATCATAAGTCCTTCTATGCTTCTCCAAATTCTGCAAACTAAGTTTCAAACTGGGCGCTCTAAGATGTTCTACCAGAGTCTTGAGTTTCAGAGCATTCCAAGTTCAGGGGAGGGCACAATGTCAGAAGGCATATTCTGCCCTAACAATGCCAGCAGCCTGACCCCCTTCTACTTAGAGCATCATATCTCTCTCACCAGTGCTCCAAATTGAGCAAACTTGGACTCTAAATGACCGGCTACTTATGGACTACAGCCAGGTAAATTTTCAGAATTTATTATGCAGAGATCTATCACCAGTAGCAGTTGTAGTTTTCTGTTCAGAAACTGCGAGAAGAGAAGAGTGTCAAATGTCAATTTTTCTCTTTCTTGTTCTTGCAGGCTGCCTCCAAGGGGTCTTTTGCTGCTTCTTGATGGTGGCAGGCTGCTTTCCTGAAGTTTTCGGGCTTCTAGTAGAGAGACTTGGGGCTGGTCCAAGATGGGGGTTGGCGGCATGGAAGCGCTTCAACTTTCTCTGAACTTTGTCAAGGTAGTGCGCCGCCACCCAATTATTCTCCGAATCTGGATATCCTTTCCACTTGATCAAGTATTGCTGCTGTCTCCTGAAATTTCTCATAGCCACTATGTCTTCCACTTCGTACTCCAAATGATCATCCACTATTGTTGGGGCTGGTGGGGTTGTCACACGTCCTGGGAACTTGTTGTCGGGTTGCACATATGGCTTGAAGAGGGAAGCGTGGAATACGGGGTCGATGTGCATAGTCTGGGGAAGTTCTAGCTTGAAAGCAACGGGGTTGACTTGCTGGATAATCTTGAAGGGTCCCAAATACTTGGGAGAGAACTTGCTGCCGGCAGGCCTGTTGTTCAGGGAAATATTCTTGGATGATAGTAACACGTTGTCACCCACTCTGTACGTAATTTCTCTTCTGGATCTGTTCGCCACTCTTGCTTGAGCATCTTGCGCGTGTTGTAGAGCTTTCTTCGCTGCTGTAAGGGCTGCTTCTAATGTCTCCATAAAATCTGTGGCTGCAGGTACTTCATCAAGGCCAGCCGTGAAGCTCAGTGGCGTGGTCGGATGGAAGCCATAGTTGAGGAAGAATGGGGACTCTTGGGTAGAGGCCTGCGTAGTGTTGTTGTAGGCAAACTCGAGGGGGGTCAAGTATATGTCCCAGTCTTGCTCGAGGGTAGACACGTAGGCCTTTAAAGAGGTCTTTAGAGTACAATTCATACGCTCGGTTTGCCCATCTGATTGTGGGTGGTAGGC
>WELA01001240.1:25004-56119 GCA_009602735.1 Mesotaenium endlicherianum
GAGAGAGATCTGAATCCAAGGCGAGAAGCCATTGATACGCACTGTCTTCTAACCTTGCTTATGTATGAGTTTACTGATTTGCATTATTGATGTTAGTTTACTCTCATTTGACTGACGAATAGTATTCCCTGCTAGTGTATTGTCCTTTGCCGTTTAACGAGTTAACGGAAATACCATAAAGATTACTTGCTGATATAAAGATCTTTATTAATTGTTAATCGCCTATTTGGTAAGTCGATTCATTTCACTGACCTAGTAGACTTCAGCCTGCTGCTCCCGGCTAAGTTATTAAACTGGTAGTTATATAAAGTCCAGTAGGCTCAATACTAACTAAGTTCAGCAGGTTGAACTTATTTAACTATTATATTTAAATGAATAGTATACCTACCAATATAGATTCATTACAATCCCTCCAACTTAACACTAGATGGCCCGAAGCATCTAATATGATGCAACGCACAGATTCTGATGCATTTACTTGCTCCCCTTGCAACCTCTGTATATTTCTTAATACTTATTTGTTCTTATCAAAATTAGTCTTAGACAACGGGCTATATCGCCAAGTGTCCACAATTAAATCTATAGGTAAAAGCGACAAAACGCGTACAAGTTATTCGCATTACCGTACGGTGCTAATTTCGGTTTCGATGAAGAAAATGAACCGAAAAGAAGGCTAACAGACTTCTTCTTCGCGAGCTTCGTCCGCCATGGATGCCTCTGAATGTTCGTTAGACGCACTTTTAGACGCTAAAATTTTGGTTCTCGCTGCTCACTTCGGTTCTGCGTGGGCGAAAGAGAAGTTTGATGCTTATTGGGATGAGTTGTTGATAGAAGGAGTGGTGAAGAAGCGGGTGGTGGGGAAAAAGAAGGAGGGTTGTGTGTACGAGGTGTATTTTGTCTATGATAAGAGTAAGCAGAGATTTTTAGAGTTTTTCGTGAGAGAACACCTTCGCAAAGAGTCTAAGACACTCCATGATTTTTGTGAGGGTGTGTACTCGCGGAAAGATGAGGAGGAAGAACCGGAAAAAGAAGTTCTGCAGGAAGATGACCGTAGGTCATCTTTCCAAGTGTCTGAGACCCCTTTGGTGCCTCAAGAACTAGATATAGGGCAGCAAGGTTCTCAACCTAGCATAGATGGTAGCCAGCTCTCATTTGACAGAAGGAAGAGGGGTCAGCCTGTGGGGTCAAACAAGATAGCAGCTCCTTCCATTAGGAGTAAGTTCATGTTTCAAGGGCCCTCTCTCACAACAAAAAAAGGAAAAGAGCCCATGATAGAATCTGATTCCAACCCTGAGAGCAACAACAGCAGTTATGGGGAAGACAGGTTGTCTTCCGAGGAGGAAGAGGAGGTGCCTCTTGCTCCTACCATGCTAGAGGAGGAGGAGGAGGAGGAGGAGTAGGAAGAAATTTGGGATTGGAAGGAGCCTGCCCGCGGAGACTCCTGCCAGGCGGACTTGCTGCAGCCTAGCACTACACATCACCATGGCTTGCAGGGCATTCCAGACAGGAGGTTCAGAAGCTTGAGCCCCTTTGGGATCTTTTGTTTGTTCATGCCTATTGCATTCTTTCAGCAGTTGGTATTGGAGACAAACAATTATGCATCACTACATCCTGTCAGAGGTTGGATTCCTGTCACATGCACAGAGATGGTTGTTTTCCATGGGCTATGAATGGCTATGGGCTTGCATGGACTACCGAGACTGAGGAGTTACCGGCAGAAGATTGTGAAAGGGCCTATTACACTTCTTAGCTTTGGCAGATTCATGAGTAGGAATAGGTTCAAAGAGATTAGAAGATTCTTTCATCTCAAAGATAATAGACAGAGAACATGCTTTCCTCCAGACTCTAGAGAATACAAGCTATGGCAGCTCCAACCCTTCACAAACTTGTGCATAGAAACCTTCAGCAAGTACTACAGCCCTGGTGCAACCCTCACAGTAGATGAAAGAACCATTCCTATCCGCAACAAAAAGTGTCCCATTAGAGTGTACAACTCCTCCAAACCATACAAGTATGGCATAGAAGTATTTACTATTTGTGATGCAATTACTTACTTTTGCTATGCCTTTATCATCTATGATAGGGTGAAGAAAGATGGAGCTAAAACTGATATTGTGTTAGACCTTGTAGCTATGCTTCCTGTTGGTAGGTTGTTTACACTCATCCTTGATAAAGGTTTTAGCTCACCTCACCTCTTCTCAAAGCTAGCACAACTAGGACATGGAGCCACTGGCACAGTTGTGTCCACGAGGAAGAATTATCCTAAGGCTATTGTAATGAATCAGTATATTGGTTGATATAATATTCATTCAAATATAACAGTTAAATAAGTTCAGCCTGCTGAACTTTAGTTAATAATCAGTCTGCTGGACTTTATACTTAATATCAGTTTAATCACTCAGCCGCAGGCTGAAGTCAACTTAAGTCAGCTTGCTGACTCATTCTTTGACAGCCAGCTGACTTCCGTACTCGGTAGCAGCGAACTGCCTCAATATGCATCTAAGTGTGGTATGCTAGATGAATGGCCAGATGACATCCCTATGATGGATGGCGATTCGGGATGATGGGAGATGGCGGTGGATTTGGTTAACCGAGGTCCTACCAACGTGGTTAACTCCCGAGTAGGCGGTGCCATCGCACTGACCGTTGAACAGTAAACTCATTCCATGTACATATGCTAGGCATTGCTCTCGAGTTCGGCATTCGGAAACGAAGCCAACTCTCTTGTACAGCTTACTGAGAGAGATCTGAATCCAAGGCGAGAAACCATTGATACGCACTGTCTTCTAACCTTGCTTATGTATGAGTTTACTGAGTGCATTATTGATGCTAGTTTACTTGCATTTGATTTACGAGTGTTGTTCACTGCTAGTGTGTTGTCCTTTTGCCGTTTAAGCAGTTAACGGAAAATCCATAAAGATTACTTGCTGATATAAAGATCTTTATTAATTCTTAATTGCTTATTTGGTAAGTCGATTCATTTCAGCTATGTTGTATATGAAGCCTGATAGCCAGCCTAAAGGTGCTTGTCTGGCAGCTTACAATGAACACCCCCCTATGGTAGCAGCTGTTTGGAATGACAAAGCTCCTTGTGCATTTCTATCTACAGCCAAAGGGCTAGCTCCCCAAACACAAACAAGGCGTAACGAAAACCAGAAACTTGTCCTTCCAGCTCCTGAGTTAGTTGAGCACTACAACTTGTATAAAGATGCTGTAGATCAATATGATGCATACTGTTTGAAGAGGGGCTACAGTGCTGAGAGAGTTCTAGTCAACAGGAAGTGGTGGCACAGGGCATATTTGGGTCTCTTTGATGGCCTTCTAGCTAATGTGTTTATCATGCACAAGATGGTGAATCCTACCGCGGACAGGTGGGACACTTACTTAGACATCATGGATGAGATGTGTTCTTTCCAGCACCCTAATGAAGCAGGTTCGAGTGGAGTGTCAACAAGGGTTGTGGCAGCTCAGCCTGCAGGAGAAGGAAGGTTCAGTGGCAAGCACTTTCTAGCGGAGGTAGAGAAAAGATACTATTGCGTCGTGTGCGTTGCCGGTACTTTTGGACATCGTGCTAATAGAAAGAGAGCTAAGTATAGTGACTACAAGTGCTTGCAGTGCAATGTCTATTTGTGTGCTGCCCCTTGCTTTCAGATCTACCATACAACCAGAGAGATTCCCCATCTTGATCTTGGACCAAAGAGAAAGAAGAGGAAATAGAGACATTTGGGCGTGATAACGACGATAATTGTACATTCTTTTATAAGGTATAATTAATGTGTGCTATTGCTATAAAACTTCTGAGGGCATGAGACTCATGTGCTGATGTAACTGTATTTTATTATATTTTTAGTTTTTCCAAAAATAAGAATATTGCAAATTTTGCCCCTGAAGAGTGAATGTTTGACTTATTCAATTCATTTTTTATAATTAAAATAACAAAAAAAAAATCAAAAAGCTGTCAAAGTACTTATGTGGTGTGCATAATTTGAAGTTAGCATGATCTCTGTGCACTTCAGAAAGTGCTGCTCTGGAGTCTCTTTGGTCATCTCCTCCAGCCGTTCCCGAGAAAAAGAGTATCTCACTGACCTCCCCCTTTTGGGTGCAGGTGGGGGTTCCTGGGACCTGACAGCATACAGGTCTTTCTCCCCTTGCTTACTCGCCCATTTTACATAAGCATGCTTCCCCTTCAAGATAAAATCTCTAGCTCTCGTCCTATCCTCTTGTGTCTCCTCACTCATGCAATCCCTGACTCCATCCAGCTTTGGGTCCCATTGTAGTGATTTGAGTTATTATATATTAGTATGCATATAATTTAATGTTTTCAAATATATTTGGAGTGGTATTGTGTGGAGTCAAGTGTGAATAGGTACTCTAGTAACTTGGTTCATGTCCTTTGTACCTTCCAAGGCATTTTCGAAGTTAGAGGAAAGACCTAGAAGAACTCCATGTGGCAAAAGTCAGATGTGCCATTTTTAGGTCAAAAGGACATGTGTACATTATTCTAGAAAGAGGTGGCAAGTTTTGGGATGTGTTGGGTGCCAACACATCAACATACACCTTCCTAGAAATTACTTATGTAGCAAGTATATAAACAAGAGCTAGAACATAGAAAGACATTCCAGAATCACTCTTGTACTTGCCAAAATCCAGAAATATATTAACTTTCAAGAAGCCATCTCTCTTTCAAGAAGCTACCACTTGTGTTCAAAGATCCTTGTCTTGAATAGATAAAGTATTCTGTTTTACTAAGTACTTTATCTATCTGTTTCACTACAGTGGTATCGGAGCTAGGCACTTTGGTAGCACAAGAAGATGGCCGATCCTCAAGACCAACAGCAAGCTTTCGAAGGAAGCCCTTCCTCTCCAAGACACCCTCCTCCAGCGCCGATGGGAGAGCCCACTCAAGAAAATCTGCAACAACAAGAAGCACCACAAGGAGGAGCACACCCTCCTCCAGCGTCGATGGGAGAGCCTACTCAAGGAAATCTCCAACAACAAGAAGCACCACAAGGAGGAGCACCGTCAAATCCCGTGGCAGCCGCTATAGCAAAGTTGACCCCACCACAAGGAGTTCCCGCAAATGAGTGGGCAGCCTTCCTAATGACCGTCCACAACCAAGTGGGCTTGGCCACCTATGAAGCAACCGTGCAAGCGTCAAGAGAAGCTATGGCTGCCATGGTTGCCCCTATTGCGAGCAATGCTCAAAATCCAGCCCCGGCTCAAGCGCCTCCACAAGAGCCAACGAGAGCAAGGAAACTCATCAAGCCCGGCAAACCCGACACTTTCAACCCCGGGAAAGGTGCCAACCTGAATTTATGGCTCTACCAAGTGGAGACGTACCTCGCATTCCTTGAAGTACCCGAGGAGGACTACGTTCCCTTTGCCGTTACCTTACTTAGAGGAGCAGCAACATCATGGTGGCGTAACTATCAAGCGGCTATATATCAAGCTATGGCGCACCCCATGCTCGGCCAAGAGCCCCCACCATCATATGCAAGATGGGCAGATTTTCGTGAGGCCCTCAAGAAGCAATTCATGCCCATCAATGCGGAGAAGATTGCCCGAGGAAAGCTCCACCATCTCAAGCAAACGACGTCCGTTCAAGAGTATACATCCAGATTTCACGCCCTCACTCTTGAGATCCCCAACATGTCTCTCGAGGAGAAGATTGACCGCTACATCTTTGGCCTCAAACCCAAGGTGGCAAAGGAAGTGGAGTTACGCGACTTGACGGACTTCTCAAAGATCATTGAAGTGGCCCAAAAGGTGGATACCTTGGATTTCAAGCACTCCGTGCCTTCATCTTCACGGGTACCGACGACGCGGGTGTACGCAGCCCCTTCCACATCCGAATCTGGACCCACACCCATGGAAATCGGAGTTATTAAAAGGGACCCCGCGGCTGCCCGGAAGAGTGGAAGACCCTCCAATGACACTTATGATGCAAGAAACCAGCAAGGAGTGAAAGCAAGACTCTCCCCGGCTGAAAAAGAAGCTCTCATGACGGCTGGACTATGCTTTTATTGCAAGGAAAAGGGCCATCGTGCACTTTCATGCCCCAAAAAGTTGTCAAAAAACGGACAGCGCCGGTAGGCCAGGAGCCTACCACCCCAAGACCCACTTCACGAGAAGGCAACACGCCAAGTGAGGTGGAGACCCCCGTTGAAGACGACGTTCCAGCCCCAATGAGTTTGAGAGGTTACCTTGGAGGAGAGAAGGTCCACATCTTGGTGGATAGCGGAGCTCAAGGCAACTTCATTGCTGCAGATTTTGCCACCAAGCACGGTATTACTATGCGAACTCTTGACCACGACGAGGAGATTATGATGCCCGATGGATTCTCCTATACTACCCCTTCCAAGAAGACGTACCCCTTGGCACTCTCTATCAAGTCCTTCAAGGATAGAGTAGTGTTCTCCCCCATGCAATTGGGCAAGTACGACGTCATCCTAGGGACGCCTTGGTTGACCAAGCACAACCCCCAAGTTGATTGGAGGACCGGTACTATCAAGATCAAGAATGACATCACTTCAAGAATCTGTATTTTGCGCGCAATCCAGAATATCCAGACCCAAGACATCCAGAAGCCGGCACACGAGATACTATTGTCCGCCCTCCAACTCAAGAGACTTGTGAGGAAGGGACACGAGCTTCTTTTGGCCTTGATCACGCCAAAAGACATCAAGAAAGACATCGAGAGTCAAGAAGGCAGCCCCGTTCCCAAGGAGATACAAGAAGTCTTAGAGGACTACAAAGAAGTGTTCTCCCCGGAATTGCCCAAGGGCCTACCCCCCAAAAGATTCGTAGACCACAAGATAGAGTTGGAGCCCGGAAGCAAGCCCATCTCTCGGCCTACGTTCAAAATGTCATACACGGAGCTAGACGAAGTCAAGAAGCAAATCAAGGAGCTACTGGAGCATGGCTTCATTCGACCTAGCAAGTCGCCATTTGGAGCCCCGGTGCTATTTGTCAAGAAGAAAGATGGTACCTTGAGGATGTGTGTGGACTATCGCGCCCTCAACAAGATCACCATCAAGAATCGATACCCGCTGCCGCGCATGGATGAGCTCATGGACCGGCTGGTTGGAGCCAAGTACTTCACGAAGATTGACTTACGGAGCGGCTACCACCAGATTCGCATCGCAGAACCGGACATAGAGAAGACGGCATTCAGGACAAGATATGGACATTTTGAGTTCATGGTCCTGCCATTTGGACTCACCAACGCGCCAGCAACTTTCATGACTATGATGAACACCATATTTCAGCCCATGTTGGACAGATTTGTGGTGGTATTCATCGATGACATCCTTATCTACAGCAAGACCCTTGAAGAGCATGCGAGACACTTGAAAGAAGTCCTTGAAGTATTGAAGCAAAACAAGCTGTTTGCGAAGGAGTCAAAATGCGAGTTTGCCAAACAAGAAGTGGAGTTCCTAGGTCTCCACGTGACTGCTGATGGCATCAAGATAGACCCCAAGAAGACCACGGTGGTGGAGGAATGGCCAACCCCCACGACCAAGAAAGAACTCCAGTCATTCTTGGGATTTGCCAATTGGTACAGAAAATTCATCCAAGGCTTCTCGCACATAGCAGCCCCCCTGACAGATCTACTCAAGAAGGACAGGCTATATACATGGACCGAGAAAGAGGAAGAGGCATTTCAAGAGTTAAAGCGAAGATTGACCACATCCCCGGTGCTCACACTCCCAAGTCCAAACCCAGATTGGCCCTTCCACGTCATCACCGATGCATCTTCCTATGCAATAGGAGCAATCCTGCTTCAAGACCAAGGCAAGGGACTGCAGCCCATCGCCTACGAGTCAAGGAAGCTAAATCCAGCCGAGCAAAATTATACAACCACGGAGCGAGAGGCATTGGCGATTGTACATGCCTTGAAGGTTTGGCGCTGCTACGTTGAAGGACGCAAAGTACTGGTCACCACGGACCACGAGGCGTTAAAGCACCTCCAAACGCAGCCGTATCTCTCAAGGAGACAAGCAAGATGGAGCGGATACTTGCAACAATACAACATCACGATTCAGTACCAGCCCGGCAAGACAAACCCGGCTGACCCCCTCTCAAGACTGCAATTAAATGCAGTGATGGTATCCCTGAAGACAGATCTGGAAGCTCGATTTTCAGCCGCCTATGAAAGAGACCCTTACTACAAGAACGGAGAAGCAGCCTTGGACCCATGCAAGAAGCAAGAAGGCAATTATTGGGTGAGGCAAGATACGGGCCAGAGATGTGTTCCTAATGACTTAGACCTCCGGCTCTTGCTTCTACGAGAAGCACACGACAACCCTCTTGGAGGACACTTTGGAATCCTAAGGACCACGGGCGTTCTAGCTAGGACTTATTGTTGGCCAGGCATGTCTAAGCAAGTCAAGGAGTACTGCAGGAGCTGTGACACATGCCAAAGAATCAAGCCATCATCGCAAAAGGCGGGAGGACTCCTCCAACCACTACCAATCCCCGAAAGACAATGGACGGACATCTCAATGGACCTTATCGTGGACTTGCCCGTGACACCTCGAGGCCATAATGCAATACTCACGGCGGTGGACAGACTTACCAAGATGGCTCATTTTATTCCCACGACGACTAAGGCTACAGCACCACAACTTGCAAGACTCATCTTTGACAACATCTTCCGACTCCATGGACTACCATCAAGAATTGTGTCAGATAGAGATCCAAGATTCACAAGCCATTTCTGGAAAAATCTCTTCAAGAACTTGGGTACATCGCTGGATATGTCTACTGCCTACCACCCACAATCAGATGGGCAAACCGAGCGTATGAATCGTACCCTAAAGACCTCTCTAAAGGCCTACGTGTCTACCCTCGAGCAAGACTGGGACATGTACTTGACCCCCCTCGAGTTTGCCTACAACAACACTACGCAGGCCTCTACCCAAGAGTCCCCATTCTTCCTCAACTATGGCTTCCATCCGACCACGCCACTGAGCTTCACGGCTGGCCATGATGAAGTACCTGCAGCCACAGATTTTATGGAGACATTAGAAGCAGCCCTTACAGCAGCGAAGAAAGCTCTACAACACGCGCAAGATGCTCAAGCAAGAGTGGCGAACAGATCCAGAAGAGAAATTACGTACAGAGTGGGTGACAACGTGTTACTATCATCCAAGAACATTTCCCTGAACAACAGGCCTGCCGGCAGCAAGTTCTCTCCCAAGTATTTGGGACCCTTCAAGATTATCCAGCAAGTCAACCCCGTTGCTTTCAAGCTAGAACTTCCCCAGACTATGCACATCGACCCCGTATTCCACGCTTCCCTCTTCAAGCCATATGTGCAACCCGACAACAAGTTCCCAGGACGTGTGACAACCCCACCAGCCCCAACAATAGTGGATGATCATTTGGAGTACGAAGTGGAAGACATAGTGGCTATGAGAAATTTCAGGAGACAGCAGCAATACTTGATCAAGTGGAAAGGATATCCAGATTCGGAGAATAGTTGGGTGGCGGCGCACTACCTTGACAAAGTTCAGAGAAAGTTGAAGCGCTTCCATGCCGCCAACCCCCATCTTGGACCAGCCCCAAGTCTCTCTACTAGAAGCCCGAAGACTTCAGGGAGGCAGCCTGCCACCATCAAGAAGCAGCAGAAGACCCCTTGGAGGCAGCCTGCAAGAACAAGAAAGAGGAAAAATTGACATTAGACACTCTTCTCTTCTCGCAGTTTCTGGACAGAAAACTAAAACTGCTACTGGTAATAGGTCTCTGCATAATAAATTCTGAAAATTTACCTGGCTGTAGTCCATGAGTAGCCGGTCATTTAGAGTCCAAGTTTGCTCAATTTGGAGCACTGGTGAGAGAGATATGATGCTCTAAGTAGAAGGGGGTCAGGCTGCTGGCATTGTTAGGGCAGAATATGCCTTCTGACATTGTGCCCTCCCCTGAACTTGGAATGCTCTGAAACTCAAGACTCTGGTAGAACATCTTACAGCGCCCAGTTTGAGACTTAGTTTGCAGAATTTGGAGAAGTATAGAAGGACTTATGATTTTCAGAAGTTTCTGCACAGATTTGGAGGAGTGCCTACTCTCTCAGCTCTCAACGACACTCCAGAAATGAGAATGCTCTCAAATTTGGTGACCCGGTAGAGTTCTCCGACGCGGTCCGTCTGGCACTCGAATTTTCAGATTTGGAGCAGTTCTGTGGCCGCTATGAATTTTTGAGTTCGTGGCAGATTCTGGGCCAACTTGTACAATTTTCTTTATCATTAAGGAGTAGGCTAGCCAATAAGGTCACACCACCTACGACCTTGCCTAGTCTACCTTACATGTGTAGCACCTGACTTGGCGCCTTTGACTAGTCCTCTTCACATGTGTGGCATCTGACTTGAAACTGTTGACTAGTTTGCTCCACATGTGTAAGACCTGACTTGACGCGCCGAGACGTCGCTTTTTCTATCGGGGGGGTGATGTAGTGATTTGAGTTATTATATATTAGTTTGCATATATTTTAATGTTTTCAAATATATTTGGAGTAGTATTGTGTGGAGTCAAGTGTGAATAGGTACTCTAGTAACTTGGTTCATGTCCTTTGAACCTTCCAAGGCATTTTCGAAGTTAGAGGAAAGACCTAGAAGAACTCCATGTGGCAAAAGTCAAATGTGCCATTTTTAGGTCAAAAGGACATGTGTACATTATTCTAGAAAGAGGTGGCAAGTTTTGGGATGTGTTGGGTGCCAACACATCAACATACACCTTCCTAGAAATTACTTATGTAGCAAGTATATAAACAAGAGCTAGAACATAGAAAGACATTCGAGAATCACTCTTGTACTTGCCAAAATCCAGAAATATATTAACTTTCAAGAAGCCATCTCTCTTTCAAGAAGCTACCACTAGTGTTCAAAGATCCTTGTCTTGAATAGATAAAGTATTCTGTTTTACTAAGTACTTTCTCTATCTGTTTCACTACACCCATGCTGCAATGTGAGGTGGCAGCACTATCTTACCCTGCAAATCTATCAAGAAATTGTCTTCCTCAGCTCTGTCATTTTGCTGGTCCTTCATGGTGATAGTCATCCAGCGCCACTCAGTGGGCTGTAGAAAGAAAGCAGGATCCGTTCTCGTCAAAGTAGAGGGGTACCAGTGACCTGAGAAATCCAGCTGGCTGGTCTCTCTTGCCAAGATCTCTCAGCTTCTTCTCTTCACCTCGTTATACATGGCCTTGAACCGGTTGAGGGAAGCTGTCTGTATGCATAGGGATCAACCTGATGACCCTGTTTGTGCCCCAGATCCTAGGTATTGGCATTGTTTTAGATTCACCTATCTGGGCCAATGCTTTGGCCTCCCGGATCGTATACTCCACCATCCCGGCATAGTCATGGTACAGTGAAAGCCCTGTGTGACTTCTATGTACTTGTCAAAACCCTGGTCTGTCTCCCCTTCAGATGCAGTATGTCCCTCTGTGATTCACTTCGGTTCCTCTGAGCGTACTTGAAGGCCTCCTTTAAAAGATCAAAGCCCTTGCCCATCACCGTGTAGCGGCAGCTTTTGATTCTCCACTGTCCTCCTCAGCCTGCTGCTTTTGCCTCTCCTCAGCCAACCTTTGTTCCTCCGCCTTCTTGGCTTCCTCTGTGTAACGATCCGAGCTATTTTAGGCGTATTTGGGACGTTTTCCCAATTACCTAAAGTACGTTATACTATTTATCATATTATTTGATAAATGATTGCATCATATTCAATTATTCGCCACACGTGTGTGCCGATTAATTCCTGGTCGATTGGCGAAACGACCGAGATACTATTGCAAAAAGCGTCGTAACGTAACTCGACTACTTCGCAAAAGTACGACATAATTATTCATAAAGTTACTTTGATTAATTATGAGATGATAACTTATTAAAACATTGATTGATTAAGTTGATTTGATTGTCATTATTTCAACAATGCACAATCACAGATTTCGAATTTACGACCAGTCGTTAATACGAACAAACCGTCGAATCAAGATACGAACAAACCGTCGTAAAGACAAACGAAACGAAATATGCAAAGTCGCTTTGCATCGACGCGGATTCGAACCCGCGACTTGTCGTTTGAAACGTTCACACCTAAACCAATTGGCCAAGTAGTTATTCGTAACTGCTGGTTCATGACGTAATCATTTGGACGTGACTCTGCGAACAGTCGCGACAAAAAGTCGCGAGAACGCGAAACGCCCGTTTGGCGCGAACCGGTTTTTTGAAAACCATTGAAAAGTCTCCAAACCGCCAAACGGCGCGTTTCGAGCATTCGGCCGAATGGGACACGTCCCTTCGACCGTTTTCGTTGAACATGAACCAGTGCCCTAGGTGGTGACTCGAAGCACTCCAGTGCCTCATGTTGTGCAGGTATAAATACCTGTAGAGTCATTGTGAGTGCAACTCTCACAAGCATACATTCTACGTTAGTTAACATTTTTGCTCTTTAGAGTATTCGTCGATTTGCACAATTATACAGATTTTCCTTCCACTTGAATGAAATATTCCTTGAATACCGAGGAAAGATCCTCTCAAAAAGCAGAAACGTAACAGGCCGTGCCGGGCTGCGTGCGCACGCCACGTGGAAGGACGTGTGCGCAGCTGGCGTGCGCAGCTGCTGCTCTGGTTGCCGAGCTGCGATCTTGTAGATGGCTGCCCAGCAAGCCTCGTGCCGCCGTGTGCGGTGTGAGCGGACGCGTAGGAGCGCGAGTGTGCGCGTGGCTACCGACAGGAGCGATTTGGCCTGCCGGACACGCGGCAAATGTCGGCGCCTGCTGGACCCTGCTGCTTGCAGCAGCCAACAGGGGGCGATCATCCTGGCGTTGCCGGCTGGTGCGCAGATCTGCGCACGGGCTGGAGACGCGTACGGCGAGGGGCGCTGCAGCCGTGTGTGCTGCAAACGTGCCACTCAACTGGCGAGCGCGCCCAGTTGCGACAGCTGTCGATGAGCAGACTGCCGGCAGTACCGCTGGCGTCAGCAGATCGGCACGAGCCAGAGGGGCTGCTGGAGCCTGCAGCAATGCTGGCGTGTGTGCCGGACCGTGGAGGGGCGCGTCGGGCAACGTCTGTGACGCAGGGTGGCGAGGCCGTGTGAGCTTGCAGCCTGCCACCTGGCAGATTGACAGGACGAGGGGAGCGGCTGCTGACGGATATCGGCGCAATGTGCGCAGGTCTGGCCGGTCCGTCTGCACAAACGTCTGTGGCGCTGGTCGCCGTAGCTCTGTCGAGGAGCGAGCACGTGCGAGGCTGCAACGCTGCTGTAGCGCCAGGTGCCAGCCTCTGGGGCTGCCACGTGTCAGCATTGTGACTGTGCGCAGGAGCTGCGCAGACGCCAACTGCCGAAGCTATAGCGTCGGACGGCGGAACGCGGGCGAAGAGGGCTCCGCATGCGTCATAACTGTTGGCGGCGACGAGACCACGGAGTCTAGCAATCTCCGCATTGGCCTCCACGAGGGCGTCAGTGACGTTGTCGAAACTGTAGTAATCAACTCCGCAAGTCAGTGCGGCGTCCATCGTGGCCGTGGCTGCCGTCATTGAGGAGCGTCCACCTGTGCGAGGGTTACACATGCCCCGAAGTCCTGCTGCGGGCGCAGGGCCGTCACGAGCGCGTCCGTTCTCGACGTCGCGCTTCTTCTGCAGGCATACAATCTGCAGGTGGCCGGCCTTGCCACAGTAGGTACAGTCACCGGGCTTGCCATTCTGCGCAATAGTGCAATTTTGGCGAGAGTAGCCCGTCTTCTCGCAAGACCAACAGGGGTCGCTCGTCGTGGCGGCCATGGAAATGCGGCCACGCGGAGCCCCGCGCTGCTGGGTCTGCTGGGACAGCTGAGAGCGCTAGGGCTGCTGCTGCTGCTGGGGCTGGCGAGCCGGAGCTGGGCGCATTGTCGTGGATGGCAGTATCGAAGACTCCTGGCGTACGCCCGTGGATGCGAGGCCTACATGGTCGTTGATGTTGCTCCGTGCGGCGGCCAAGCTCTGCTTCTCGACTGAGAGGTAAGCGTCCTCTAGCAAGTACTCGGAGCCGATGTGGTAGATGAGAGGAGCCATGGCTTCCTCCCTCAAACGTGGCTCTACGGCGCGCAAGAAGATCTCCGCTGCCTCTCGGTCATTGACGGTGCCAACGTCTCGGCGAAGGTGCGTCAAGTGGCGGTACATCGTGCGGATCGTCTCGTTCTTGCGGCGGAAGAAGTGGTGCAACTCGTACACCTTCTCTTCGGTCGCGGCCTGGAACTCCTTCCTAAGGACGTCCCAGAAGGCCTTGACCGGATCAGCGAGGGGGGTCTCTACTGGGGGTTCCCCCACAGGCTCTGTGCGTGCGTGGATCTCGTCACCCTTCTCACGGAATGTGTCACGGGCCTTGTGGAGGAGATAGCGTATGAGCGTTTAGAACACGTCACGCTTAGTGAGCGCGGGCGTCTTAAGCCTTGCGGTCACAAACTCAGCCTCGAAGTCTGAGATTGTGTCGTCCAGATCACAAGTTCCAGGTCTGCCGCTGAAGCGGAAGAGGGAGGACCTGTTAGCCTTGACCTCGCGGTCACCTGCCATGGGATACCAGGATTCTTGGTGAGCCCACTGGGAAGACGGCTCAGGGACAATCACAGGAAGCACGAGTGCCGGTTGCTCCCCTTCAGAAGCTTCAGTGACAGTACTAAGATCGGAGTTTGAGTCTTCTCCACTAACCCCTTTGTAGTAAGGCTGGTAAGCACGCCCACTACGGGTAGGCATACGCTGAAGATTCTAATTGCGTGCAGGCAAAGAGAGATCTTTTTAGAAGTAAGGAGTGTGAACTCTCCAAAGTGAGCACCTCAAGACTGTAATCTGGTAAAAAACAACTAAAGAAGTCTGACCCAAAAAATCACTAGAAGCACATCATGATCTTCAAGAGTAGTCCTATGGCAGAGGGTATAAGCTTTGACTTTGCTCACCACTTGTGAAGTTCTTCTAGTGACTGGAAGCCAGCAAGGCTTGCTCTTCACAAGAGAGAGACTAAGTGGTCCTGAAAACACAAGAGATAAAAGTGTAAGCTTTACTGATAATCTCTGTGACTTACAACTGGCATAATGGGACTTCTAAAAAGATGTTCCTCTAGGGACAACTCTAGTACTTATACTCTTGGAAACTCAACGTCGTATGCGGCGGATCCAATGCATGTAGTCATTCTAAGAGGTTCTCTTATGTCCACTAATGTGTACGAGGCATGTACTAGCACTCCTATAGGCTAAGCATAACTCAAAGCAATCAAAGCAAAGCACGTAAACTATGCTAAGTGTCTCTCATTGGTGGAGCTTACCTTGGGTGGTCCTACCTAGATAGCGCCTCAAAAGTGAATCTGGAACTTGAGGAAGCTTCCTCTAGGGGTAGGTGATGCAGTCACCAAGTTATAGCCTCAATGATGCACTTATACTATGGAAATGCAAGACTTATGTAGTCTATAGGGCTCGCGGATTTGTGCACACAAAGCTAGGGGTCCTTGGAGTCACGAATAGTCAACATTGTCACCTTTGGGTGCATTGAGTCACAAGTTGGCCATTTGGTGTGATTCCGCTAGGTGCCGAAAGGGGTGCGGACTAGATCGCGTCTATCTCGCTCGACAATTAACCAAATGACGCAAAATCGGTGCCATTTGGAAGATGCTTCGACGCGCTACACTTTAGTGACTTGGAAATCTAGAGGAGGTCAACATATGGATGCGTAAACTCAATGCAAAGTTGGTCTTCCTAGGGTGATGGTTCACACACGTAGAGCTTGGTTTTGTACGTCAACCTCGACATAATAAATCATGACATCTCGAAAGATGAAGCTCAGCATGCTGAACACTTAAAGACAGTCATGGACACTTTGAGAAGAAATCAGTTATATGCTAAAATGAGCAAGTGTGATTTTTAAAGGATAATATTGAATTTTTAGGCCACGTTGTCAATAAAGAAGGCATCAGTGTGGATCTTAGCAACGTCCAAACCATAAGGGACTGGCCAGTACCACAATCTGTCTCTAAAGTTAGGTCCTTCCTTGGGTTGGCTAACTACTATAGGAGATTTATTGAGAATTATTCTACAAAGGCCAATAAACTGACTGACCTTACTAAGAAGGACATAGGGTACGTGTGGGGGAAAGAGCAGCAAGCTGCCTTCTAGACCCTTAAAGATGCTCTCTATTCTGCCCCAGTCTTAGCTGTGTATGACCCCAGCAAACCTGTGCAGGTGGTCACAGATGAATCTGACTTTGCCATGGATGCTATTTTATTGCAGCCTGCTGACAAAACCACAAAGGATGGTAAGGTGAAGCAGGATTGGCACCCTGTGTTGTATGAATCTATGAAATTCAACCCAGCTGAAATTGATTCAGTGCATGATAAAGAGCTCCTTGCTATCATTCATGTGCTCAAACAGTGGGGAGCATACTTACATGGTAAAGCTCTTAACACTAGGTATCCCATCGGACCATATATGGTCCTCGGACCATATATGGTCTAGCTAACCCCCATTTTTCAGCGCTGACCTCCAGGGTGCTATAGTTGACCAACTGGTACAAATTATGGCTCAAACGAACCGTACAGACTTGAACCTTAGGCGAAAAAATGCAAAATGGTCTTCCGATCATTAACGACAAAGTTAGAGTGAAAAGAAGGAGGTTCAAAGTTCAGGTTCACAACAAAATTTCAAGTGAAAAGTCTGTCATACCCGAGGTCACTAAAGAGCTCGTAGAGCCATGGCTTCTTCTTCAAATGCGCCAAAAATAGTTGTGGGTGGTAAATTACTCATCCCTGCCACCTTCTGGGGAGATGCATGGGCGAAAATGACATTTGGACAGTATTACATAGAATTTTTCTTAGTCGGAATTGTGAGAAAAGAGGTTGTGAGGACTAAAAAGGAAAACTCATGGCTCATAGAAGTGTTGTATGACAAAGAAAAGAAGCAATGGGAGGCATGGCAGGTCAGGCAGTACCTATCTACAGTGCCTGAAGAGTCCTGGTTTTATTTCGAGCCGCATGTAGTTCGTTTTGGCTTGGTTTCCTCAGGGGCCTCTTTGCTTTCAAATTCGAGGGAGAATGAGGGTCACAGTCTAATTTCGTCCTCCCAAGATCCAAATGATGACTCACAGCCAAGGTCTAGTGATGGTGAGGAGGATAAGGAGGATGAGGAGGAAGAGGAGGAGGAGGATATTATGAGGAAGAGGGGCAGGCTTGACACCGGAAGAGGCAAGCAGCTGATGCTCATTGTTCCTATTGTTAAAAATGAGAAAAGGGAGAGGAGGAGAAGGGCAACTGCTCCACAACCATGATTTCTCCTTAACCATAACTTCTCCAAACATTGTGGTGCACTACAAAGCACACAAAGACGCTGTTGATCAATTTTACAAGCTCTGTGTGGAAGATAAGTTCTTTGTTGAGACTTCTGCTGTGAGCTTAAAGTGGTGGCACAAACTATATTGGGATCTATTTGATGCTGCCCTGGCCGATGCCTACATCCTCTACAACCTGGCCCATCCTGAGAGTGACAAGTATCCTTCATGTTAGATGTTGTAGCGGAGATGACAGACTTCCATGATCCACATAAGGGAAGGCGCTTTCGTTGGAGTGCGGGGCGGGCTGGGATTGACAGGTTCCTAGGGAGACACTTCCCTGAGCACCTTCCAGGAGGCTCTAGACCAGGATGTGTAGTGTGCAGGAGCAAGTTGTATGACCTAGGCCATGAGAAGAGTAAGGTGAGGCCTAGCTATTGGTGCGCAACGTGTGGAGTAGCGCTTTGCCCCGCGCCTTGCTTTGAGGAGTACCATACCAACAGGCACATAGCACATGTAGATAGTGGCCTCTACAAGCTGAGTAGCAGTAAGAAGTAGGACTGTAGAGCAGAGGAACTGCAACAGAAACATATATGAAAGACATTGTGCTCCATAAACAGTTCAGCTTCATGTGTGCAAAGCTGTCGATTCTGCGATATTTTGCAACTAATAATTCATTTTTAAACATTTTAATTCATTATTTTATTTATGAATATTTTTTTATAAGTTAAGTAAGACCTTACTTTCAAGCTCCGCTTTTCAAATTACTATTTGCATGTGTAAAGAATAAATTATGAATTATTAACTGTGATGCTTTGGTGCATGAGGCACTAAAAAGTACGAAAAATACCCGGACCCCATATGGTCCACTAAGTACAGAGTGTGCCTCTACAAAGCTACTGATTAGATTGAAGTGAAATCTGTTTCATATGATAGGTAAGATACATGCCTACCCCAAATTAAATCAACAACTACTTGTTCAAATCCAAATTCATAGTGTGTGAAGGTGAAGTTGGCCCTATTTGCTCGTTTTTTGTTACCGTACACACCTTGTACGGAAAGTACACCTTACCTTTTCGAAAATTTCGGGCCACATGGCCAGTGCAATACTTTGTGATGTAAGCTCTCTAATGGTCTATCACACATAGTCATAGCTTCAGTGGTTATTTCAATATAGTGTGACTTAGGGGGTGCATTATTGGACCATATATGGTCTTTTCCTTGGGAGACCTAGTGTTAAGGTGATTACATATCATCTAGCTCTGACTCATTTTCAGAAGAAGTCCAAGCTGTCGAGGAGGGAGAACCGCTGGAGCCAGATGCTGGAGCAGTTCCAAGTCCAGATTGATTGCAAACCAGGGAAGTTGGATTTTGCTGATGCACTCTCTAGAAAACTTGACTTGCAAGAAAGGAACTTTAGTCAACATGCGATAGATAAAGTCCTTTGTGGACTCACTTCACTAAAGGTGAAAAAGTCCTTCTTTGAACAGCTTAGGAAAGCCTACCTTTCTGACCCAACCCTTGAGCCCAGCTCTACTGATGGTTTGTGTCCTGCTACTGCACTCGGGTACCGGCTAAAGAAAGGGGTGTGGGTAATTGAATCCACTTCAGGCAGGCTGAAGCTGGTCATTCCTATTAACGTGGAAATAAGGTCACTCTTACTGAGCCAAGCCCATGACAGTTTGTTGGGTGGGCATTTGGGGCAGGCCAAAATTGTTGGCAAATTGGCAAAACATTATCATTGCGATGGGTTACCTCGGCAGGTCCTAAAATATGTTAAGTCCTGTGATCAGTGTCACAAAAATAAGTCTAGGCACACGCCACCCGGGGGGCTGTTACGTCCACTACCCATCCCAGCTGGACGCTGGGAAACAATATCCATGGACTGGGTGGTAACACTACCAAGAACTGCAAATGGGCATGATTCTATACTGGTAGTAGTGGATAAACTGACATAAATAGTCATTTTCATCCCCACAACTGTCAAAGTAACTGCCCTCAAAACTGCGAGACAATTCTACAATCATATAGTATGCCAACACGGACTACCTTATGATATTATCTCAGACTGAGACTCAAAATTTACCTCTAAATTCTGGAGAGCTTAAATGGGGTTAATGGGAGCCAAACAGCTGCTGAGCACAACAAACCACCCTCAGACTGATGGGCAGACTGAAAGAACTAACCGAATTTTGCAAGAGGTGTTGAGAGCATATATTAACCAAAAACAAGATAATTGGGATGACCTGTTGCCTCAAATTCAATTTGCGGTCAATAGTGCGGTGCACGCATCAACGGGAAAGATTCCTTGTGAACTCAGTATGGGTAGGGTCCCTAAGTCTCTATTGGATGTGCTAGGGGAGTCTTTAACTCACCCTGAGGGAATTGACAATCCGGTGTCTCTCCAGTTGACTCAGAAGTTTGCTGACACCCGTCAGAAGTCCAACACAACCTGCACAAAGCCCAGGAAAATCAACAAAAATACGCTAATCAACACCGTCGGCAGCTGACGTTTTCAAAGGGCAATTTGGTCAAACTGCATTCTCAACACTTGTACCTGCCTGGTGTGGTCAAGAAAAAGCTTAGTCCGGTCTGGGTCGGTCCATATTTTGTGGTGCGCCGTGTCGGTCAGGATGCTTACAAACTGAACATGTCAGCGGAATACAAGGGTCACCCAGTCTTTAATGTCTCCTTCTTGGAACTAGACATCAAGGGTGACACACTGTTAACTGGTCGGTTACTTGTCCAATTGGGACCAGTCCCCGCTGTGAGGGATGGTGATCCTGAGGAATATGAGGTCGAGGAGATTTTGGACGCTTGCTCGGTCCGTCGATCATCTAAATATGTCATAAAATACCTGGTCAGATGGAAGAGTTACGATGCCTCTGGGGATACTTGGGAATTTAAGGACCAATTGACCAATGCCAAAGGGGCGTTGAAATGGTTCCACCTTCGGGCGGCTGGGGCACCTCCCTAACTGTCATTTTAGTTGACATGGGAAGGTGATAGGAGGTCCTGTCTCCATTTAAGTTGGAGGGGAAAGTAAGTGGCAGTTAGTGTGCGAGAAAGGGACAGTTATTGAACCCTAAGTGTCAGCATAGTGACACATGGGACAGCCAAGCCCACATTAAGGAACGTTGGCGGAATAAAAAAGGGACTCGCACATCAATATATCACTTAACTCACCCTACATACACATTCATTTGTTTCTTTTTCATCGCACTGCAGCTACGTAAACTCCTAGCAATCACCCTGTAAGGTAAACGGGAACAAATCTACCATAGTAATACAAACTTGCTTCCCTTTTCCTGCAACTTCAGTGACAAAGATCAAGATCCTACTAGCTGGTGCCCTGATTACATGTGCAGGATGGCTCCCACTACCCAAAAGAAAGACAGAAAGCGCAAGGCAGAAGAAGCCAAGAGGACAATGGAGCAATACCAGAAAGAGCTGGCGGTGACGTCCCTCATCGGGAGAGGACAAGAAAGGGTCCACAGATAACAAGAGGCGGCAGAGGAAGCACAGAGGAAGAAGGAGCAGGTTGCGGAAAACCTCAGGAAAGCTGAGGAGGAGAGACAGAAGAAACAACAAGAAGAAGCGGCGGCGGCAGAGGAGGAGAGAAAGAAGAAGGTTGAAGCTGACAAGCAGAAGAGCTTGGCCACTTACAGATATACTGTGGTGGGTGCCCAAACCTTTGATAACCTGAAGAAAACATTACTGGCAGCCCACTTAGTGGACAAGAATCCTACCCTCTCAGAGGAGGAAGATGAGGAGGATGAGGAAGAAGAACCGGGCAGAGGAGAAGCATTAGGAGCTGGTACTCAAGAAACCCAGGGACAGGCAGGAGCAGGGCTTCCTAGGGAGCCAAGATCAAGTGTATGGAATGTGATCCCGGTCATGGAAGCAACAGGACCCCGCACTCGTTCCCCCAGTCCACCTGCCCAAGCAGGGGAAGAAGCTGATCTGACTGTACTTGGCAGCAGACAAAGGCAGAAAACCCTTGAGAACAGGGGTGCCAGGAGAGGGACGTGCAAAGTGGCCAGAGGTATGCCGACCTCTCCCTTTGCTCAGGGGCATGTAACTCTTGCCAATGTATTTCAGCATCCTACTGGAATGCCTGTCTATGTGAAGTTCAACATCCAAGTGATTGAAGAATAGGCTACAATCCTTCGTTCTCCTTGAGGTCCGACTTTAGAACAAACAAGGTTCTTTAGAAGGCCAATTGACAGACCTATAGGGCTGTCCAGATACAGGTCCAGATCTCATTCTCCTGGTCCTGAAGAATCAGGAACAACCCCCTAGACATCAAAACCATCCTCTAGTCAAGCCTTGCTGGGGGTCTCTCTGTTTGCACCCCACAACGGAAGTGGACCAAGGGTGGAGGTGACAGTCCACTGTCACTTGTGATCCCCATAGCTAGGCAACAGTGTTGAAGCAAGAGGCAGGCCGGTGGGGGGTCAATCCTGTTAGTTCCCAGACCATATAATTCTACAATTGAATGTTGTCGAGGCGACAACAAGTTAAGTTAGAGGGATTGTGATGAATCAGTATATTGGTAAATATACTATTCATTTAAATAAATTAATTTATTAAGTTCATTATGCTAAACTTTAGTTAATATTCAATGTGTTGGACTTTATGAAATTATTAGTTTAACGACTCAGCCGGAAGCAGCAGGCTGAAGTCAACTTAGGTCAGCTTGCTAACACATTCTTTGACAGCCAGTTGACTTTCGTACTCGGTAGCAGCGAGCTGCCTAGATATGCATCTAAGTGTGATATGCTAGATGAATGGCCAAATGACATCCTTAGGATAGATGGCGATTCGGGATAATGGGAGATGGCTGTGGATGTGGTTAACCGAGAACGTGCCAACGTAGTTAACTCTCGGGTAGGCGGTGCCATCGCACTTGCCGTTGAACAGTATACTCATTCCGTGTACATATGCTAGGATTGCTCTCGAGTTCGGCATTCGAAAACGAGGCCAACTCTCTTGTACTGCCTGCTGAGAGATATCTGAATCCAAGGCGAGGAGCCATTGATACGCAACGTCTTCTAGCCTTACTTATGTATGTGTTTACTGCTTGCATTATTGATGCTAGTTTACTTGCATTTGACTTGCAAGTCATGTCCACTGCTAGTGTGTTGTCTTTTGCTGTTTAATTTGTTAACAGAAAATACCATAAAGATTGCTTGCTGATACAATGATTTTCATTAATTGTTAGTCGTCTATTGATAAGTCGATTCATTTCACAAGGTATGGACATTATGAGTTTATATGGTGTCTTTTGGACTGATCAATGCTCTTGCTACCTTTATGGGTGCTATGAATGACATTTTTGAGGCCTTATTTGGATAAGTTTGTGCAAATCCTTTTGGATGAAATTCTAATCTTCTTTGAAAATGAGCCTGAGCATATTGAGCACCTCCGGATGGTGATGGACACTCTCAGAAAGAATCAGTTATATGCTAAAATGAGCAAATATGATTTCTTTAAGGAGAGTATTGAATTTTTGGGTCATGTTGTTATTAAAGAAGGCATCAGCGTCGACCCCAAGAAAGTCCAAACCATAAGGGATTGGCCAGTTTCTCAGTCTGCCTCAGAAGTTAGATCCTTCCTCGGATTGGCTAAGTGGTACAATAAATTTATTGAGAACTATTCTACTAAGGCCAATAAACTGACTGACGTTACTATAAAAAAAAGGGCTATGTGTGGGGGGAAGAGCAACAAGCTGCCTTCCCGACCCTGAAGGATGCCTTGTGCTCTGCCCCTATTCTTGCTGTGTATGACTTCAACAAACCTGTGCAGGTGGTCACTGATGCTTATGACTTTGCCATGGGGGCTATTTTATTGCAGCCTGCTAACAAAATCACAAAGGATGGTAAGGTAAAGCAAGATTGGCACCCTGTAATGTATGAGTCGATGGGATTCAATCCAGCTGACATTAATTATTCTGTGCATGACAAAGAGCTGCTAACTATTATTCGTGTTCTCAAACATTGGAGAGCATACTTACATGGAAAAGCTTTCAATGTGATTACAGATTATCTAGCTCTGACTCATTTCCAAAAAAAGTCCAAGTTGCCGAGGAGGAAGAATCGCTGGAGCCAGATGCTGGAGCAGTTCCAGGTCCAAATTGACTACAAACCAGGGAAATTGAATCCTGCTGATGCTCTGTCTAGAAGACTTGATTTGCAAGAAAGAAACTTTGATCAGAATGTTGTGGATAGGGTCTTTTGTGCACTCACTTCACTACGGGTGAAAAAGTCCTTCCTTGAACAACTTAGGAAAGCTTACCTTTGTGACCCAACATTTGAGCCCAGCCCAACTGATGGTGTGTGTCCTGCTACTACACTTGGGTATAGGCTCAAGGGTGATGTCTGCGTAGATGAAACCGCTACAAGCAGGCTGAAACTGGTCATTTCTAATAACTTAGAAATAAGGTCTTTACTACTGAGTCAGGCTTATGACAGTTTACTGGGTGGACACTTGGGGTAGCCTAAAACTGTTGTCAAGCTGGCAAAACGTTACCACTGAGAAGGGTTGCCTTCAGAGGTCTTGAAATATGTTAAGTCTTGTGATTAGTGTCAAAAGAACAAGTCTAGACACACACCACCGGGGGGGTTATTGCAACCATTACCTATCCCAGCTGGAAGATGGGAAACCTTCTCAATGGACTGGGTAGTCATGCTACCGAGAACTGCCAGTGGGCACGACTCTATTATGGATAACCTAACAAAAATGGTCATTTTCATCCCCACCACTGTCAAAGTGACTACTTTCGAAACTGCGAGAGCGTTCTACAATCATGTAGTATACCAACATGGGCTACCCTCTAATATCATCTCAGACAGAGACTCAAAATTCACCTCCAAGTTTTGGAGAGCCCTAATGGGACTAATGGGAGTCAAACAGCTACTCAGCACAACAAACCACCCTTCGACTGATGGGCAGACTGAAATAACTAATAGAGTTTTACAAGAGGTATTGCGAGTCTATATGACTTGTTACCCCAGATTCAGTTCGCTGCTAACAGTTCTGTTCATGCGTCAACGAGAAAGACCCCGTTTGAACTCAATTTGGGTAGAGCCCCTAAATCTCCCTCAGATGTCCGAGGGAAGTCGTTAACTGACCCTCAGGGGATTAACAACCCCGTCTTCCTTCAATAGACTCAGGAGTTCGCTGACACTCTGTCAAAAGTTCAGCAGATCCTGTACAAAGCACAAGACACCCAACAAAAATATGCTAATCAACACCGTCGAGAACTGACATTTTCTAAGGGTGACTTGGTCAAACTGCATTCTCAACACCTGTACCTTCCTGGGGTGGTCAAGAAAAAGCTTGGTCTTGTCTGGGTCGGTCCATATTCGGTGGTACGCCAAGTCGGCCAGAATGCTTACAAATTGAACATGTCAGCGGAATACAAGGGTCACTCAGTATTTAATGTCTCCTTCCTAGAACCATACATTAAGGGTGACACACTGTTCACAGGTCAGTTACCTGTCCAACCGGGATCGGTCCCTGTTGTCCGGGATGATGACCCTAAGGAGTATGAGATGGATGAAATCTTGGAAGCTCGTCCCGTCTGTCGATCATCTAAATATGTCGTGAAGTACCTGGTTAGATAGAAGAGATATGATGCATTTGGGGACATATGGGAATATAAGGACCATTTAGTCAATGCAAAAGGGGCGTTGAAACGTTTCTATCTCCGGGAAGTTTGTAAATTACCCTAACTGTCATTTCACTTGACAAGTGACAGGCTGTCCTCTCTCATTCGTAAGTTGGAGGGGAAAGTGACAGAAAGTGACAGTTAAAGTGACGGTTGTGCCAGGCAGCCCACCTTACAATCAAGTTGGATGGCGTGTGACACCTTTTTGATAGTCAAAAATTTGCGCTCACAAATATACTCTCACATCCAACTGTACTCATTCTCACTCATCATAGTGTTACATTCTTAGAATACCTCTCTGTCAAGCTTATCACTCTCATTTGCTCCTCTCGCAAGGTAAATTAGGCTAGGTTGTAACTATGTTCTTATTCATTATTCTCCTTCAATTGGCCTGTACTCTTTTAGTACACTAATTGAGTTATTGCATGGGTGAGCAGGATGACCAAGCCAAAGGACAAACTGATGAGAAAAGGGAAGGCTGACGAGGCTCGGCAAAGGTACCAAGAGTTCCAGGATGATATTGAAGCCACTTCACTCTCAAGACGGGAGGCAGAACGGCGACGACTCAAGAAGGAGATTGAGAGAAAAAGGGAAGAGAAAGAAAGTGCCAGGAAAGAGGAACAGGACAGGAAGGCTGAGGAGGAAAGACCCAGAATGGCTATGGAGGACAGGAAGGCTGAGGAGAAAATAATACGTGAAGGAGAGGAGGAAAGGAAGAAGCAATTGGAGAGCTATTGCTACACAGTCTTGGGCAAGAGATCTGTCCTGCTGCAAGAGGCATCAAAGTTTGCCCAAGAAAGCAGAAGGCAGCCCTGCAAAGAGAGGGAGAGGGAGCTGTGGATAAGTATGTTGAGATCCACACTGGACTTTTGTACGACGACTATGCCAAGATGGTGGAGTACACTGTCAAGGAAGCCAAGGCCTTAACCATACAGCCCGAGGACCCACCAGTACCTGTACCAGGGATAGTAAGATTTCACAGGGTTATAAGGATGATCCGGATGCTATCGGATAGCTTCAGAGATGTAACATCCTACCACAGCTCCAAGCCTATGTATAATGAGGTGGAAAGGAGGAGCTGGGAATTCTTGGCCAGGGAGACCAGCCAAAAAATCTTCTCTGCCCACTGGTATCCCTGTACTCTGAAGAGGGCAGACTCGGCTTTCTTCAAGCAGCCTACGGATTGGCGCTGGATGACCATGATCTTGGAGGACTAGGAGAAGGACAGGGCTGTGGAGAACAACTTTGACCCCGCACTGGATGGCACCATCAGCCTGCCTCCTCATATTGCACCTTGGGACCCTAGACTGAATGGGTTCAGGGGGTGCATGAGTGACGAGATGAAGGCAGAGAGGACCTGGGCCCGGCACTCTTTCTTTAAGGATAAGCATGTTTATGTCAAATGGGCAGGCAAGCAAGGGGAGAAGGACTTGAGCACAGTCAGAGTCCAGCAGTGCCCACCCTAGGCTAGAAGAGGGAGGTCAGTTGATTACTCCTAACCTAGGGCCCAGCTGTACAGAGTGGCAGAGGCAATCCCCAACAGTCTTTGAGGAATAGGAGGATAGAGGAGCAGGACACGGGAGTACGCTCCAGCCCAATTTGAACTCAGACTTCTGCACCATCTCCCAGGTTGTAGGAAACTGGATTTTTGGTGGCAGAGAGGGCCTTGAAGCAGGTGGAGGAGAGCAGCCAGCAACAAACTGGAGAGGCGGACGTCACTTGGCTGGGAAGCTTCAGCAGGAGGACTCCACCTCCATCCCCTGAGGCGGATACTTAGGCTCATAGAGCCTGCAGGAGGGCTGCTAGAGAGGCAACTGAGGGTATGCCAACATCACCCTCTCAGCGGGGGCATGTCCCCTTGTCCCATGTTATGCAGCACCCATCTGGCAACCCCATCCTGGTCCTTGTTAGTTGAAGAGTTGCTCAGGAACGAGCAGCTGCTATTAATTTGAAAAGTGTGCAAGAGGAGGCTGCTCAGTTGTTGCGTTCCCCTTCAGGTACATCTTAGGCTGAGCGTGAGGGGTTCAAAAGGCCAGCGGATAGAAGGACCAGGGCAAGGTCTAAGTCTACATACTTCACCAGAGGATAGAGCCCCAGGGACATAACTTACATGAGTAAGTCAGTAGGTTCGCTTTTTGCATGCTTTGGTCAGATGCATGGCTGTATGTGTCGCTGTGCTGTCAATTGGATGAGTGTTTAAGTGTTGTCGAGACGACAACAAGTTAAGTTGGAAAGATTGTAATGCATAAGTATTGTTAATAGTGTAATATTCATTTAAATGTAATAGTTAATTAAGTTCAGTCTGCTGAAATTGAGTTAATATTGGTTGCTTGTCCATCAAAAATCAGAATTGTTGCCTCAAATTAAGTTTGCTATAAACAACGCTCTTCATGCGTTGACTGGCAAAATCACCATTTGAACTCAATCTAGGTACAGTTCCAAAGTCACCCTCAGATGTACTAGGGAAGTCATTGTCTCACCTTGAGGGGATTGACAATCTGGCGTCCATTCCGTTAATCCAAGAGTTTGAGGTCACCCCCTCACAATCCCAACAAAATATGTATAAAGCATAGGAAACCCAACAGTAGTATATGTCAACCAACATCGTTGGTAGCTAACGTTCTCTGAACGGGATCTGGTCAAATCGCATTCTCAACACCTGTATGGTAATGAATTAGTATTATTGATAATGTAATATCCATTTAATTATAATAGTTAGTTAAGTTCAGTCTGCTGAACTGCTGAACTCTTAGGATTCTTCAGTGTAATGACTCAGTCAAAAGCAGCAGGTTGAAGTCTACTATTGGTCATCTTGCTGACACATTCTTTGACAGTCAGCTAACTGCCGTACTCGGTGAACTGTCTAGTTATGCATCTAAGAGTGATATGCTAGATGAGTGGCTAGATGACACCCTTGGGGTGGATGGCAATTCAGGATGATGGGAGATGGCTGTGGATTTGGTTAGCCGAGATCCTACCGACGTGGTTAATTCTCGGGTACGCGGTGCCATTGCACTTGCCGTTGAACAGTAAACTCATTCCATGTACATATGCTAGATCTGTTATCGAGTTAAAATTTTGGAAACAAGGCTAACTCTCTGTACGGTTTACCGAGAGAACATCTAAATTTAGGGCTGCAAGGTGTTACTATGAATTGCTTACTAACCTTGTTTTTTGATGAGTTTACTGACTGCATAATCAATGCTCGTTAATTGCATTTGACTTGTGAGAACGGCTTATGCTAATGCGTTGTATTTTGCCGATGAATAAGTTAACCACAAATCACCACAAAATCACTTGTGACCTTAAAGGTCTTTTATATATTGTTATTCGCTTATAAGTATAAGTTGATTCATTTCAATACCCTGTCCAACCGGGACCGGTCCCAACCGTCCGTGACGGTGATGATGACAAATATGAGATGGACCAAATTTGAGAGGCACGCTTGGTTTGCCAATCATCTAAATATGTTATGAAACACTTGGTCAGAGGGAAGGGATTATGATGCGTCTGGAAACACTTGGGAATTCAAACAAAGTTTTGTCAACACAAAGGGCTCTTTGAAACGTTTTCATCGATGGGTGGCTTCTGTCCACCCTTAATTATCATTTCAGTTGACATAGGAAGGTGACAGGAGGCCTGTCTCCATTGAAGTTGGAGGGCAAAGTATCGATAATTTGACAGAAAGTGACAATTAATGACAGGTAGCCTACCTCCATTTAAGTTGGAGGGAGTATGACAGGCTCTCGAGAGTGGTGACATTCATACCATATAAGCACCTTATCTGGTACCTGCCGAGAGTTCTCGTGCTGCCCCGTTGGAGTTGCGCGTGACTAGCTTGTCCCTCAAGATACGGCCGGGCTTGCATGGCTGTCATCTTGGAGTTTGTCGTCATTGCTGTTCTGCCATTGGACCAAGCTCTCACATAGTTGTCCACATCACCTTTGTTTTTCCTGCCTCTGAGATGTGTCGTGGCTATCTCTTGCCTCGTTGTTGAAATCCCCATTTTGACATGGCCTGCTCTCCCCACCCCTCCTATCCCGGGGCGTTGGGATTACCTGCAATGTACACATCACACATCACGCATGACAAATTCGAAGGCCGTGGTTCACAGTGGAACCTGGGTTGACCTTGTCAGGTCATCCTGGCCTAGTCTTCTATGTGCCGTACCTTGACTTGCCACAACTTGCCGCACATGTCAGACTATCAATGACTGTCAGCCGCGACAAGCACCACTAGTATAGCTGCGAACAACTCTTTAGTATTACCGCTAAGTGTTGCTCTTTGAACTTTGAAGGCAACCTCAAAAGACGTGCTTTCTTGTCCATATGCGAACACTTCCATCACTTAAGCGTTCAACGCCTTCCTAGAAGGCCCATCTATAGACGTTTTGCTCAAAGTGAAGAGTTGGTATAGTAGGAGCTTACAATAGTGCTTCACTCTTGAGTAGAAAGCAAAGACTTGCTACCTCAAGGAAGTAAGACTTTTTAGACCTCCGCAATTGTTGACAAGAGAAAGGTTCCCCAGAAAATCATCATTTTTGGAATTGTTGTAGCTGAATACTTGCATGGTGCCGTGTGATTCCCACTTCTACCTTCGAGAGAAACGTGGAAAAGTATGGGCGCATGTTCGCGGGCCTAAAAATATGAAGAAGACTCTATGGAGGCATGCTCATATTTTTCTACCCAAATTGTGCACCTATAAGGAACACCATTCAGGCTGGCTGGCTGCTGTAGTTGTTCAGCAGGATTTTAGACGTAGCTCGGGGAAGAGAGCATAGACGAGAAATTGTTATCTTTTACAGCACTAGGAAGAATGACTTGCTTAGTATTCAACTCGGGCCTAGGCGGGTGCATTTGTGACTTTGTCCTCATGCGGAGAATTGAGATGCACTACATCTATACAGGGTAAAGAGAGCATGAGTAATTGACGTGATAGGCTGTGACAGTTGAGATCACTCCAATAATGCACGCAAGTTTAATTGGTTAATGAAAATAAGGCACCAAACACACCACACGTTTCTCTTGTTTCAAGGTTTTAATAAGGCTTTTGAAAACAATGCCGGAAAAAATTCAACCACTATAAACTGGGGAACCTCCCTAGACATACCACTAGTACGAACATGCTTCTGTTATGTGTCATGAGAAATGTCTAGAGCCTAGCTGCTGACCATAGTAAACTCCAAAACACTAGGTTCAAAGACCTGTCTACCAGCAAAAATCAAAATCAAATCACAAACCATACGGACAGGCTGCTGCCGTAACAGTTGCAACTGGCAGACTGTAAAAACCAAACGTAGGCAGCTTCAAGTTACCACCCCAGCTTAAAACCTATCGCTTCACCTAAAATGTGTACCGCCTCGACTGCAAAGTTGCCACCATATCTGTCACTCTAACGCAATCCTTTAATTCACCAACATCGTACTTCTAGTAGCGCTTCTATGTCACCATACGCCCTGCAAGTTTACGGCAACCAACCCAACCCCACCTACCCTAGAGAGCCTCTCCCTTCCTATCCTGGTAACACGTTTGTCTCCACTGGACCCGATAAAAGCCCACTGATCTTACTAACAGCTGCAGCTACGTTCAAAGGCCTGCCACGGTGGCAGCTATACAACAAGACCAAACTGGCTGGCTACCTTGCATTTACCTCCCCTCCACTGCGACGCGTGGCGCTTCTCTGGGCCGACGAGTTGCACCAGAGGTGATCCAGTTAGACAAAGTCAGGCCTACTAGTTGGCTACAGCCCGAGCAGTAATGCATCGGCACCACTAGGGGTGCGCCCGGGGCAAGTCACTATGCTAATATATATATATATAGATATATATATATAAAATAAACAAATAAATGGCCAACGCTGCAGTCGGGAGTCTGCACTTGGCCAACGCTCCGCTCGAATGTATGAACTGGCCGACACTGCACACAGCATCTCCTCTCTACTTCGCCCTACATCTATGACTCAGCTGCCCCGGGAGCCCAGGGGTAGCTGTGCGTGGAAGAGGCGCAACTCGCGTCGCGCCGGGGGCTGTCCCCCAGCACTCGGAGAACCCCAAATTGATGAGGATGCGAGACAGGGAAGACACGAGAGAGAGAGAGAGAGAGAGAGAGAGAGAGAGAGAGAGAGAGAGAGAGAGAGAGAGAGAGAGAGAGAGAGAGAGAGAGAGA
>WELA01001240.1:87721-99123 GCA_009602735.1 Mesotaenium endlicherianum
ACACAGGCACACACACACACACACACACACACACACACACACACACACACACACACACACACACAGACACACACACACACACACACACGCGCATATATCATAGATATGCATACATGCAGATGTACGCGTCTATATGTATTTCTAGATGTGGGAAGTCCATCTATGTGTATGTGAAGTGTGTTTTCTTCACGCCCCATCTAGAAGCAGAGGTAGCCTTGGCAGCAGGGGTGACACACGACAGTGCAGAGACATGTTTAAGTCGACAGACATAACACATTACTGGAGTAAGTAGAGCTCAATCAACGAGAGTTTTTGTCCCACCTGCATGTGAGATTCCTAATCAAGTCTCTCTTGCTTCCTGAGAAGATAGCCCTGCGCCTCTCACTCTCTGGGGGAGGGCGGCAGGTGCACACAGAGAGCCACATCAGCTGCGTGGAGGAGACAGCTGGCATCTATGCCACGTATGCAAGCGCTCCCTGTCTTCACCCGGCATGCATGTATTTGCAGATGCATGCACAAGATTTGTGTCGGCGCCATGTTCACATATAAATAAATACGTGTATGTTGATGTACATAAATGTATACAGTATTTATATGTGTATCACATATGGACATATAAGTGTCTCTGTGTAAATATACACACGTACGACAAGTCCTATACCAGCACCTGCGGGCTTGCTGCCCTGCTGGCGTGCGCAGGCGCTTCTCGTCAGACACCTATGCCAACCAGAGCTCGGCAGCTGCCGCCCGGCTGGCGGCCGGCGTTTCGTCTGACATGGCCGTGGCAATCTTCCAAGGGAAGGCCAAGAACGGCATTGCGCTCGTACGCTTCCTCCACCCTCCACCCTCCACCTCGCTGCGCGCACCCCTTTCCGAGTCGCGTACGCCTGTGCACCCGCACGCGCGCGCATGCGTGCGTGTGTGTGTGTTGTGCTTGTGTGTGTGTGTGTGTTGGTTTTTGTGTCTGTGTGTGTGGGTCTGTTGTGTTTGTAATCGCGTGTGTTCTGATTGCCAAGAAGCGAGGAGTGCCTGCCATACTCTCAGACACATGGAAATGATTTTGCGTTCTTCTCCGGCTCTTGATGCTTGTAAAACAGTACACAAAATATCACAGAAGCCTGTAAGTTTTAATGTACTATACAATATATGATATACAATACATATGATGTAATATGTATTTAGATATATACCATTGTTCTATTTCCTTCATTCCCAGGTGAGACCTCCGGGGCACCACGCGGAGCAGGAGGCAGTGATGGGCTTCTGCCTGCACAACAATGCGGCCGTAGCTGCCCGGGCGGCCCAGCGGGCAGGCGCCAAAAGGATTCTCATCTTAGATTGGGTGCGTGCTGGGGGCCCCGCACGCGGCGCTCTCTCCCTCTTTCTCTCTCCCCCGCTCCCTCCCTCTCTCTCTCTCCCCCCTTTTTTTTTGCTGAAGTTTGGGTTTGGAATCTGGTTTTCCCTAATCTGTTCATTCTTGGTTGATTTTGTAAGATTTTTTTTTTCGGAGCTGCCCGGGTTCTCTGACTGTGTGAGTGTCAGAGTTTAACGAGTCATCATGCTGTGCTCCTCCCAGGTTCTCCGGCTGTGAGAGCTGTTTGACTATTAGTATCCTCTTGAAACATGCCCCTTACTGAGAACCACGGCCAGTCAAAGCTGATTGAAAAAGCTTTGTCCAATTTCTCACTCTGCTCTGAGCAAATACAGACACACGTATGTGTGTGTGCGTGTGTGTGTGTGTGTGTGCGCACGCGCGCGAGTGTGTGTGCATGTTCGTGTGTGCGCGCGCATGTGTGTGTCTATACATGCTATCCACATATGTCTCCTCACACGCACGATTCTTTTGGAGTCTTGTGCGCGGCACTGGAATGGTTTGGTAAAGTTGCCGTTGGGACGTGTAGTATATATTGCATCGATATAATGAATCTAATACGACGAGGGCGTGCGCGCGCGTGTGTGGGGTGAGCTGAGCAGGATGTGCACCATGGGAACGGCACCCAGAACATCTTTGAGGACGACCCCTCTGTCAGTCTCCCCCCCCCCCCTCCCCCCCCTCTCTCTCTCACACACACACACGAACACCCTCTCTCTCACACACACGCACAGAAACACCCCACACACACACACTCACACACGTGCACGCGCGAACACATATACAGACACATGCGCACGCGCGCGCACATCTGGTTGCAGGAATCCATAACTTGTGCGTAGATGATGACGACGTGAGGTGTTCTTTGTGAGCATTTTCGAGAACGGGAATGAAGGGGACAGCCCTTCGCCAAAAAGCACAAGACTGGCGCAACGGCGCGGCAGCAGGCTTCAGGGCCTGAAGTTGTGAATGCGCGAAGACACGAGCGTGCTGATGCTGATGCTGATGCTGATGCTGATGCTGATGCTGATGATGATGCTGACGACGATGCTGATGCTGATGCTGATGCTGGTGACGATGCTTTGCCCATCGAGGGGTAGCTGAGAGCACCGTCCTAGGGGGCAGATGAGAAGCCTTGCTCGCCATTTCCCGGCTCTGCACGGCGTCAATCGGCGCTGGCTGATGCGCGTTGGGACTGTTTGGGTTCGGCAGGCCCCAGGAAAAAGCGTGCTCTGATTTAAGGATGAATTATTCGGCTCTCGTTATCTGATTTGTGCCCCCTTTCGTGTGGCCTTGTCGACGATTACGGACTCGCTCGTGCATTTGTTTGGCAATGTGTGCTCCTCCTCGATGGGGACTCATCGCTGCCATCCATTCACCGACGCGTACTTTTCAATGTATGGATGCCCCATTCTCTCTTGTTGGTACATTTCTCGTGGGATTCATGGCTATCCATTCGCTACTCTCCATCTTTTTTCAGTATAGCCTCTTTATCTACTACAGACTCTTTCTGACGGCACTCCTCGTGATGGAAAGCGGGCTCTGCCAGTGGGGCTGCGCTCGGGGCCGGCAACGTTGACGACAGGTGTCAGCCGTGACAGGTGTCAACGCCCCCCGTGCCTCCTGGTTCTGGGTGTGCGCGAGAGGCGGGCGCTAAAAGCTTGGGAGAGGGCCGCGGTGCTCCATTTGCACGCCCATCACCTTCTCGTGCCAATATTCACGTCTCTCGCGAGACGACGAGTGCGTCTCGTCGGAGGAGGGGGGAATGACGCTGCGCGGTGGGCGCGGCGCACGTGCGTGTGCGCCTGCGTGGGGCACGTGTGTGGGGCAGGTGCTGTACGTGTCGCTGCACCGCTACGACGGCGGCCTCTTCTATCCCAACTCCGGCGCGCCCTCCGAGGTGCTGCTCCCTCTCCTCACCTCCTGCTCCCCCTTGCGTCCACTCCCCCTTGCTCCTGCTCTTCCTTGCTCCCTTGCCCTCCCCCTCCCCCCCCCTCTCCCATTCTCCTCCCCCTCTCTCTCCCCCTCTCTGCAACTCCCTCCTCTCTTCTCTTTTATCGCCTCTCCCTCTTTCCCTCTCTCCCTATCCCCCAGTCCTTTTTCTCCTCCCTTGCCCCATTGCTCCTCTCTTGTCTCTCCCTCTCTCTCCCCGTTTCCTTTTTCCCTTTCTCCATCTTTCCCTGTCTCCACTCTCCTGCTCGACCTCTCCCCCCTCTCCCCCCTCTCCCCTGCTCTCCCTCTCCCTCTCTGTCCCCCTCCCTTCCACCTCACTTTCTGTCAACACTCAGACATGAGCTGGTGATAGCTTTCAGTCTTGCTGGAGGCACCTCCAAGTGCAAGAGTGTGCGTTTGCCTTGAAACGAGCGCAGTGCAGGAACTTGACAGCATGCGCACGTGCGCGCGTGGCACACAAGGAACTTGAACTCCTGCTTTGCTTTGATGGGATGGCACCCGCCGCTCCTCTTGGCTACCGTCAGCATGCCTTGGGTATTATTGTTCGCTCGTTACAATCTGTGGTGTGTGTGTGTGTGTATGTGTATGTGCGTGCGTGCATGTGTGTGCGGGCGCACACGAACTTACTCACACACACGTACACATTCATGCCTGTGGGTTAAAATTGATTTTTCTATGTAGACGCATGTGTGTATTCTGTTGTGGGGGTGGTGCAGATTGGCACAGGGCGGGGCAAGGGCTACAGTGTGAACGTGGGCTGGCCATGTGGCGGCATCGCCGACAACGACTATTTGGCGGCGTTTGAGCACATCGTTATGCCCATTGGTATGCGCCTGGCTTGTCTTGGTCAGGAAAACATAAGATGTGGAGGCATCTTCCAGTCAGATAGAATGTCAGTGGGGTTTGTCACGGTTAGATAAAACTCCAAGTGGAGGCCAAGCGCTGGTTGTTGGTTCAGATTTGGGGTCAAATTCAATGCTAGGCGTGCATCGCTCTTTTTTTTCTCTATCTATCTTTCTCTGTCTTATCTACATCCTTCCTCTTTCTGCTTATTATACTAGACAAGGACACAAATGACCATGTGTGGGTTTCTGTATGTTCATGTGTGTGTGTGTGTGTGTATCTGCATGTGTGCGCGCGTCATGTGCCTGGCAGCGCGTCGATTTGCTCCCGACCTGACACTTGTCTCTGCCGGATTTGACGCTGCTGTCGGGGACCCTCTGGGCGGCTGCCAGGTCAGCACCTCACTGCTCTTCCTCCCCATATTGCACTATTTTATTTTGCACATTCTCTGTGCACCTTCCTCCCGGCGGTTGGGAAGAAGAGGAGAATCGACGCGGTTAGAGACGTTGTGAGAGACGTGGGTCTAGTTCCTGAGACTCTCGTAAGGCCTGCATGTGCACACGCAGCCTCCATTGCACTAGATTTTCCTCACGCTTGGGAAGGTGCCTCACGCAGTTGATGACGAGGTTTGCGGAATTGCTGTCGGAGTGCATGTTCTGTGGGGAGGGGGGGGGGATCTTGCTGATCCGTCTGCATCGACGCACACGCGTGCGCACGTGCAGGTGACGCCGGAGGGGTATGCATGCATGACGTCGTCGCTGATGTCGCTCTCGCCAGGTGGCAGCAGGCTGCTGGTCATCCTCGAGGGCGGGTGAGCTCTCCTGCTTCCAACTTGTTTCCCTCATCTTATCTACTGTCTTCTTTCACACAGCGACATGCCTCCCTCTAGCTACCCATCCCCCCCTGCACCACCCAAAAAAGAACAAATGTGCAGAAGGCAACTGCCGTCATACTGATAGAATTCGGGTTCTATTTTGGTTCTTACTTGGTCGCCGTTGAGTTGGACTGTAGCGCTCAATGCCGTCAGCGCTCTTAGTGCGCGGAAACACTCTTTGTACGCTGCTGCGAAGCCTTTGTTCCTGTTCCTGCGTTTGGGACTGCTTCACGAGCAGTCCTCATGAACACTTTCACACAGCCGCTCAAGCCCTCATTTCCTCATGGTTGTCGCCATGCGACATCACGATGCCAAGGTCAGCCCCTCGGCAATTTGCAGCTCGTTTCGGCTGCTTATTCTCACATGCTCTTACACGTCGCCATCTGGCGCGCGCGTGGGCGGGAACGGCAGGTACAATCTTCGGTCCATTTCCGCATCCGCTGCCGCCGTCGTGCGGGTGCGTGTGCTCGCCTCGGCCCCTCTCTTCCTCCCGAGAAAGCTTAAACCTCTTTCCCTCGCACTTGCGCGTCTCCGTCATGACTGTTCGTGGTGTGCTGATGCCATCTCCCGCCGCCATTCTCCCACACGTTGGTAGGGAGAAGAGTTCCTGTGCAGCCCCGAGGTCTTTCTTGTAGTCCTCCACGAAGGTATGAAATACGCCGTGTGCACACGCACTTGCACGCACACGTATGCACGTATACCTCCACGAGCTCGTGCACGCAACTGCACGTTCACACACACGCACTCGCACAAACTGCCTGCCAAACTAGTCGTATCTTGCCCCCCCTCTTTCGGGACCAGACACTTCTGGGAGAGACCTGTGGCGCTTCAGCAGCAGCAGCGGTGCAGCCGCCCACGAGTGCGGGGCAACGGGCAATCGTTGACACCCTTCTGGCGCTCACTCCCTATTGGCCGACGGCGCTGCCCTCCTCGCTCCCTGCCATCCGGGCGCTTCTGTCGGGCAACGCCGTGCCGCCAAGTGGCACTGTGACGCTTCTGTCCGACAATGCGGTGGCGCCAAGTGGCGCCCTGCAGCTCCTCTCGAACTACGCTGTGGCGCCCAACGGCAGTGCTGCGGCTCTTCCGGAGGACTCGGTGCCGCCAAGTGGCACCCTACAAAGGCCCCAGAACGAGGGGAAAGCACATGTAGAAGAGATTAGTAACCAGGCACTGGAGGCGGCGAGAGAGGTGGGAATGGCAGACCTGGATGAGAGTTGGAGGCGTGAAGGGAAGGAGAAGGAGAGGGGAGGGAAGAAGAGGAGGAGCACCGACGGCGAGGTGGCGGGCCGAGGAAATGCGACAGGTGGCGGCACAGGCGGACCTCCAGGTGGCTCCGCTCTCAACGGTGGGGCTGCGCCACCTCCTCCTCCTCCTCCTCCTGCTGCTGCTGCTGCTGGTGGTGGTGGTGCTTCTGCTGCTGATGCTGGTGGTGCTGCTGCTGCTGCTGCCGGTGCAGCAACTTTGCTTGCTGCTGGGCTGCTTTCTTTTCTTCCCCTTCCCCAAAGACACGCACATGCGCTCACATCAGCTTGCACATGCACAAGCACGTGCACTTGGAGACAGGCAATATAGGTTGGGATTATTGCATCATACGTGTGAGGGCATGTTAGCTGCATGCTTATAAGTGAAAGCCCTGCTGCTCTTGGTGAGGGTGACTGTAGGAGGGGAGATAGGTTTGGGGAGGGAGCAAATTTATTGCTCTCTTCCCTGACCCCGTCTCCTCCCTCCCCGTCCCACTCTCCTCTTCTCTTCTCCCATGTGAGCGAGGAAGAAGAGCAGGTAGTCCATTCGTTATTCGATCTCTCGATCGCAATTATTTAGTCTCGATACGCCGTCAAGGCACCCGTTTTGAACGCTTGACAAACAAGGACGTGAGAACGCCCCTCACTCACTGTCCGCAGCCGGCAGCGTACGCTCTCGCGCGCACGCCGAGGTGTTTGCAAAATTGTGCTTGTGGCGTGTTGCATGTCTGCTCAGGCATGGGTTATGCGGCGCGCAGACTCTAGAGTGCATAGCCCAATAGTTCAAAAGCCCAAGATATGTGTAGTGGAGTACTATTGATATGATAATTAAGCAAATAAGCATATACTATAAATTGTTTATGTGTCTATATGTACATCATCTGTAATCATCATGTTCATGCTTTCCGTCAATAGCTCTACCAGTGTAGTGCCACATGGGGTCTCAGAGAGACCTGATCTCCTCTACTGACGTGTCCCTCTTGTGCGCAGGCCAAGTGGCGAAGCGGCAGAGGCAGAACTGGATGCCGGCTTATCCGAGCCTTTGGAAGTGGAGCCGATCGCGAGCTCTCATGTACATGTGGCAGGCCATGGCACGGCCACGTCAGCAAGCCCATATGACTCAGATGCAATCGACGAACGAAGATCATGAGTAGGAATAAGTTAGCAGCAGCCGTAAGTAAGGCTGTAACGCATATGATACTAGTAGCAATTTTATTGCTATGCTGTTTCTTGAGTAGTGTTCTGTCAATGCTGCAAGTGGTTAAGCATTTGCAGCTATGGGTTCATCTATGTGATTTTCATATACGTAGTGCAATATGAAAAAGTATTTAGGATTAAAAGCTAGAGATTATTGACGTCAATCCTCCACTTTATATTTGAATGAACCTTGTATTGCGACCATGCCAATTTTGAGCATCCCACTGTCGTAGTCCCCCCAGCCCCCCAACCTTTCCCCCCCACTCTCCCCCAGATTGACACTGCGGGCAGGCCGTGCGCACAAGAAGTTTGCCTAGGCTACTCCCTGCCCTGGTCCCTGGAGGTAGGCGAGGGGCAGAGGGCACATGGATCGGAAACAGGAGGCCTTTCAATGGGGGCTGCCTGATGTCACAGAACAGCTGCTTGGTATCGTGAGGTGGCAACGTGCGGCAGGCCCTCCTCTTGGCGGCAGCATCGTGTGTATAGCTGTTGTGGCGGGCAGAGGGCCTGTGACAGGTGCAGGTCAGGGACACAGCCACATGGCGCTCCAAGGCGAGCAGGCTGTCAACGAGAGGGATCAGCCTGCAGGTGCGCAGCCGGAGCGTCGGCAGCATGCGCTTGTGAATCTCAGACATGCCACACGGGCTCCCTTGGGCCTCCAAGTCGTCAATTTTAACGAGTACAGGAACAGGGAGGTCAGTTGTGTGAGGTGCCTTAATCAGGGCCAAGCTGCCCCCCCAGGGAAGCTCGTGTGAAGCTTCCGGAGGCTGTGTGAACGCAAAATATAGTCTGTCTGGATCGATGTCGAGGCACACAGAGCAAGGTCCTCCAGGACGGGACGGGGCGGGGCAAGGTCCTCACACTGCTGCAAATGACATTGCGAGCGAGTCGCAACTTACACACCATGAAGTGCCAGCAGCATGATCCCTGTCTGTTTATTCTGCTCTGATTGTACTTTATCCTACTAACAGCGCGTGGAACATGTGTTGCCATGGACAGTTGAAGGAGCAGGTTGGAGTATCTCTGGCTATAGTGCATGGCTTGGTCCTGGAGGAACGGGTTGTTGATGCAATTCAGGGGAATCGAGCATGATCATACAGGCTCTTACTCAAGTTTATGCAAATTCATTGCATCCGGATATGAAGCAAATTGCATGAGGTTAAAAGCTGCCAGCCTACTTTCAGGAGAAATGAGATTTTGAGATTCATTTTACGTTACACGTCAAGTGGGGCTGGTCTCTTCCCACGCTGAGTTGCACCTGTAGAATGATTGCGTTGGCTGCAACAACTTCGACACGTGAGATTAATTTCATCACGGATATTTCAGATGACAGCTCAACTATCAAAGATGTGTTTTGCATTTATGTGTGAATGGTTCATAAGGCATTGTTAAATGTGACATTTCTGGGCCGTCAAAGAGCTCTTCCAGGAAGTGATGCAGGCGTTCTGTTTCTTGCTCTTCCTGTTTCTGCCATCACAAGCCTTAGAATTTATAAGTTGCCCCCCCTACTTAAAGTGCAACAAGGAATAGGTGTGCCCTTCAAAAGTGAAGATTCTCTTCAAGTGTGCAAACTAGATTTTGCATGTACTGACTTACGGTTTAATTACATGGTGCTTTTTCTCAAAACGTGTAAGTGAAAAACATACTAACAAATACAATTGTAATGACAACCGCGCAAACTTGGCATGCAAATAACGTTGCAAAATTGACCGTAGTGATTGATGTTGTGCAGTAGGAGGTCGTGTGCTTATCAGTGGCATAAACAATACACAGAAAGGCAAGTAGGCTTTGCTGCAATGGAAGCGGGAATGCATGTGGCCTTAAGGCCAAAAAGGGAGTCAGCTGTGGAGTGTGTACACACTCTTCAGAGTGAGCACCTCAAGATTGTAATCTGGTAGGAAAACAACTAATGAAGTCCGGCCCAAAAGATCACTAGAAGCACATCATGATCTTCAAGAGTAGTCCTATGGCAGAGGTTTAAGATGTGATTTTGCTCTCCACTTGTGAAATTATTCAAGTGACTGGAAGCCAAGAGGGCTTGCTCATGACAAGAGAAAGACTAATTGGTCCTGAAAACACAAGAGATAAAAAGTGTAAGCTTCACTGATAACTCTGTCACTCACAGGTGGCATAATGGACTTCTGAAAAGATGGCCTTCTGAGGGCATCTACTGCTACATACTCCCTGCAAGACCGGCGCTGAATGTGGCCGATTCAATGCACACAGTCACACTAGGAGGCTCTCCTATGTCCACGAAAATGGAGGCAAGGCACGTACTAGCACTCCTATTGGCTAAGCATAACACAAACCAATCAAATCTTATGCAAGGAATACACTAAATGCGTCTCGTTGGTGGAGCTTACCTCGACCAATGCTACCTAGATAAAGCCTCAAAAGTAGATCTGGAACTTGAGGAAGCTTCCTCTAGGGATAAGTGATGCAGTCACCAAGTTACAGCTCTAATGATGCTTATTCACGATGATAATACATGCAAAGTGTGTAGAATCAAGCTTGGGGATTTGTACGCTAATGGCTAGGGGTCCTTGAGTCGCAAAGAGCCAACAATGTGACCTTTGGGCACATTGAGTCATAAATTGGCCTTTGGTGAAATCCGCTAGGGGCCGGTAGGTAGCGCGAACTAGATCGCGAATATCTTGCTTGACACTTGACCATATTACACAAAACCGGTGCCATTCGGAAGGTGGCTCGGCGCTCTACACCTCAGCGATTCGGAACACTAGCAAAGGTCAACATATGGATGCGTTATAAGTCAAGTCAAAGTTGGCCTTCCTAGGTTGATGGTTCTCACACGTGTAGCTCGATTTAGTGCGACGACCACGACCTAATGAGTCATGACATTGATAGAGAAAGCCTCTCTTGAGAGCTTAGCCCAAACAAGCGTTTCAAATCCTATATCTGGTATGTGCTAAAAAGCAAGCAGATGCAAATCATAACTTTTAATTTACAACAAGAGAATAGCAGCCCTTATTCCAAACCATATTTTGTTGCTTCATTATTATGCCTTGTAAGTAGCAAGCCCAGTGTCATGATCATTCCGCAGAGAGATAGTCCTTTGTGGTTATCGGTACCAAGAACAATAAGGACATGCAACAGAGGCCATTGTCTCTTCACAATCACAAGGGACAACCTTCCCAACATTTCTTCAAAACTCGTATTTTCCGGCATTAATCCAGCTGCATTGTCGTCTTTGGCGGCAATGCATGAATGCACCATCAGCCACATCATACACACGTCAATCACCCGAGCACAGTCAACGTATTGAGAAGGTACACATGTAGCGAAAAGCCACCGCCGCCTTATGCCGCAATCTCGCGCAGCCCTGCCCACCCTCATTCACCTCTTCCTCCTCTTTTTACAGGATAATTTTTAAACCTGCAATTTACTTCTCCTCTGAGCCTCCTCTTAGCTCTACAGCCCTCAAAATTTCCGTCCAAAACGGCGCAGCTTTGAATATCGACGCTAGCAAACTGCTCGTTTGACTATCTCACCGCTAGCATCCCTCGTCGTCGTCGTCCACGTCATCAAGAGGAATCTCGTCCGGATCTCCTTGGTGGAGCGAGGCCCCGAGTGCTCTTTGGTTCTCGTGGCTTCCGTTGGCAGCTGCAGCGCTCTCAAGCTCGTCCACGTCGTCGGGCACGCCGCTGTCTTCCGCGGCCTCTCCAAGAACAGGCGCGGCTGCAATCACGCTCATATAACACAAATAATTTTTGGACTTGAAAAATGTTCTAGGTGATACCAGATAAAGATCAGCTGAAGTGTGCATACAGTGAAGCATGCAGTGCCGGCCGGAGGAAGCGAGAGGAGCAGATGAGCATGTCGAAAAAGAAGGGCAAGGGGAGGTATTAGCTGCGAGCCTCTTGCGCATGACAAATGTTTTTTTCCCATCACCCCCCCCCCCCCC
>WELA01001240.1:133972-164094 GCA_009602735.1 Mesotaenium endlicherianum
CCCCTCCTTTTCCTCTCCCCCCAGTCTCACCCGCTTTTACTCCTGGTGCAATCTGCTGCTGTAAAACTTCCACCAGCAAGCTAGTTCAGAATGCCGCAAGTACTTTCCCTCAGGAGTGAAAGGAGATTGGCGCAGCTCCTTAGAGCACAAATCACACCTTGAATCCGACAGGGATGACAGATGCGACTACATGGATACACAGCACTCTTATGAAGAGAGCACTCTTCCTCAGCTCCTGACTCGCCCGTACTAGTCTCTCCACCTTCACCCCGTCCTCACCCTGACTACCTCTTTTTTTGGGGTCTAATCTTCCATCTTTCTGAAGGTGGGGGCTTTTGGGCAAAGGGCAGGGGCAGGTTCACTGGTAAAAACAACAGCTGTCAAATGTAACAGCTCTTCAGAGAAACAGCCTGTTGCTCTCGGATCAACAAGGGAACAAAGGCATCAGCCTGAAGGCTGTCGTCGACTTTGTTGCACCGAGGAGAGAAAGAAAACAAGGAGGAGAAAAGTGAGGGGGGGGGACCTTAATCTGCTCCAGGGCCAGGATTGGTGAGAATTTCTATGCACTTCTGCCTATCTGACATGCACCTTGTCGCAATTGCAGGCTTGCACTTACCAGTACACATATATCTTTTCTCCCAGCCACTTGTGTGCTGTACTCACTGAAATTTGTTCTTATTCATCCCTTTCACCCAAGTACCATCCAAGAGAGAGCCCCAAGCTGACAGCATACACGTAACGCATACGAACATGGACCTATCCAAAGCAGTTGCACACAACTGACTCTATAATAAATACTTTGAGCAAGTAATTCAGGGCCATTTCCAGCTTTCCAGGAACAAAAAGCCTCTGTAATCCTGTCACATAGTTAAGGAACAACACCAATAGCTACAAGTGGTAACACTTGAGGTACATCTAGACACGCACATTCACGACACCTGTCTCATGAAGGGCGCAAAGCTGAGGCCTTGTTTGTAACCACTAGGAAGGTGAGAGTAGCAACTCGGCCAACAGGTGAAGATGGCGCAAGAGGGGCAAGAAGGACCTGGACCGGTGTAAATACCCATCTTGTTTACATTGGAGAAGGGGTCTTCACCCTTAAGAAAAGCACGGAGGTGGACATGTTCACCACAGTAAAGAAATCCAGCGCTTCAGCACACTGCACCATAATGAAGGGAGACATTGCACATCTGCAGAATGGGAAGATACCAAAAAGAGGAAAAGAGATCAGAGGAAAAGGACGGAGAAGGATTACCTGTAGGCTTTCTTCAGCTGATCATCGTTTGCCAAGTACCGAAGGTGACCCAAGCCTAGCAGGGCATAGTGGTCCTGCTCGACCCCCCCCTCTTTCCCCTTCTTTTTTGACCTCCCGCTGCTCTCCCAGGCTCCGGAATCAGTTGCAGGGGACTCGCCCTTCTTGTCCTCCTTACCCTCGCCCTCCTCATCGCTGTCTTTATCTTCAATCACCCCAGAGAACCGGAGGGCTGCTGTGTGGAAGGAAATGCCTGCTGGCTCGAACCAGTGGCCCTTCAGGGGCTTTGCTGGGGAAGATTTGATCAATGATCCCCCCTCTGGCACTTCTGAAGCATCAAATTTAAGCCGAAACGACGGCATGGTATCCTATAGCCCCGGATCACATCTGTAGGGTTTCAGTTTAGTCGTGTAGCTCCGTATGCTACTACAAATAACAGTCTCTAGACTTGCTAAGAGATGCAGGCAACCTCAGACGGGTATACTTGGATGTTACACGAGCAGGTTCGATTGTCTTACTGTCTTGAGTATGGGAAGTACAACCTATACAATGGCTCTCACTTAGTCAACAACAGCCTTTGTTCTTGGTCTACGGTGTTGGCAGTATCTCCCCCCACAATACAATCTACTGCTTATAAGACGCAGGCACTTCCTTGGAGGACGTCAAATGGCTATCACTTGCCTCTTTCACAGTTGCACAAGATGCAGATCACTTCAGAAATCTAGGCGATAATTTGAAGAATCGCTAAGCAACCCCTTCTTACAATGCAGAGCAGAAATACTTCTTGAAATTCAGCTTGCAGGATCAAGGAAGATCAACTACGAATGAAGTCCGACGTACACTTTAACCAGAAAAAGAGCAAGCAGAAACTACTGCAATGCAGATAGAAAGATTATTGAGAGGAAATCGTATTCGTCTTTGACGAAAAAAGAGATCGAACTAGACGGCGTATGTTCTGCGGGAAGAAGCAGCACCCTACACGCCCCTCTGATCTCTGAAGGCTGAAGGCTGCTGTGAGGTTCACCAAGCTAATCTGAAAGGCAAATGGAGGAATCAAAATTCTCGAACTTCAGGCGCCTTTCCTTTTTTCTCCTCGCCAATCGCCAGCAGCGGCGCGTGTAAAGTGATGACAGCGGCCACCTCCAGGAAAAAGTTGAGCTAGCTGCAGGCGCCTCTGCCCACCTCTGCCCCCACCTCTGCCCCACCAATTCCAGAGGAGAGTCCCTGCCTCAAGGAGCCGCAAATACTCCGCCCCACCTCGCCCCGCTCCGACCCACTCCCCCCCTTCAAATCGCGATACCTCCGTACAGACTATACGACCTCGACTAGAAGGAATCTTGCCGGGCTTCAGTACCAAGAGCGCTGTTGTGACGTGCTGTCGGACATGATCCAACCTCGACCCAACTCGACGCGCACGTACTCTGACTCTATCGGCCACTATCGGCTATTATTATGCAAATTCGTCATAGTTTACATCAAATTATTCGAGGCACTCTGTCGGGCTCAAACATGACCTAAGCACGTGTTAGAAGAAGAGTCCTACCGCCCGTTTAAAATAGTAACCCTACCGCAATGGCTGGCGGCAGGTTGTAACTGATGGGAGTCTGGTACATGGGGGGAATTTGGCGCTATTTAACCGGATGTCCATATTCTGGTCACTACATAATTTTCCAGACTTCGATTTCAGGTCGTCACTCATTCATATGTTTGCTTCATAGTAGCATTCTAGTTTCTAAACATTAATGTGTGCTTCTATATTATGGTCGTTCGTTTAACTTTAAAGTCACTAATTTTCCCGGGAGTAATCCTGAAAGCGTAAGCCCCCCATGGTCTGGTAGCAGTAGGTATTGATGAGTGCGAGTTGATACCTTGCTTTGACTTATCTACTTGCTTTCCAGCGTAGATATGACCAGCAAAGCTTTCAGAAGAAATGCGAAGGTTGAGATTGGTTGGGATAGGTTGAGACGGCCCAGCATAGAATACGCCATCGAAGGTCCGGAAATTGAAGTACAAAATGGAAAGGGTGTGCACGGTCATAGTTATTACAACGGCACCTAAAATTACCGGAAAATAGGTGTCCAAGTCCGTTCCAGGGAGCACCAGGGAGCAATGCAACGCAAATTTGTGCCTGCTGTTGATTTTTGCATATGAATGATGATTTCGAAATTTGCATCATTTCACATGAACTGTGATCACTCTGATTGGGACTTTGTTTCTGACGCTTCTACCGACTACAGACAGAGTTGGCCAGAGTGAGATAGACCACGTAGCACGTCGACAGCTAAGAATCTCTAATGCCGCCAAGTGGAGGCCAGTCTAAGCTCCCTGACCGTGAGAGGGCGGGACCTGCAAAGCTGCTCCAGTGTAAGAGAGGGTAAGAGAGCCATGATCGTGAAAGCGAGCGCTAGTTTCAAATTCGGATTGCGCAATGCGGCAACTGATGAAGCGAGCACCTTAGTTAGCTAGCCTTGCAGTGAACGAGCAGGAACTATAACACATTCATAGCCGATGACCAGATCTCTTATGCAGATATCCCCATGCAGCAGCAGTCGTACAATCAAGACAGCTGGATTGGTAGTTAAGAAAATTTCGAATAACTGCATATGGTTCTAATATGACCTGAAACTTTGAGTACGTTCATTGAGGTATCCGCCATTTGGTGTAGGCCTGACGAGTAACTAGGTCATCATATTGATTGTTATTGGAATATCAGCTGCTTGACGTAATCCCCTCGAACTGAATATTCTATGGGTCCAGTTACTGTGAATAGCCAGATGGCCCCAATTGTGTACTATGCTTACTTTTTCACTAGAGGCTTCAAGCGTAGCGATCAAGCTGGCAGGTGATTAAATTAGAAAGGCTTATTAGGCCACAGAGGGATTGACGAGGGATTGAAGAGGGAGTCCATTGTAAGCTCGTCTGTCAAAACTGGCAGTACTGAGTAGGCACCCATGACAGCAACCCCTTCGCGTGCTACATTGCTACGTTGAAAAATCGAGGTCTTTTGTGTGACCTGGCACATTCAGTAGTGACTAACAACTCAGATGGCTAGAGGACTTCGAGAGAGGGGCCTTGCTCAGACTCCCTCGGCAGCATGGGTTACCACTCACTCTCCCACTTCCCCTCTCCTTGCTCAGACGGTGGTGATTGGCCAGAAGATTGCGAGCAGTGGCAGCGTTAAGAAGTCCGAGGAGGAGAAGGGAAAGGCAGCGGCAGCGGCAGCCGCAGCGGAGGCGGAGAGGAAGAAACAGGAGAAGGAGAAGAAGGACAAGGCGGACAAGGCTGACAAGGACAAGGGGAAAGGAAAGGGAGGGAAGGGCAAAGGTGGAGACGCGCAGAGCCCTGCAGATGCTCCCTCAGGGACACCTGTCGCCTCCCCACCGCCTCTGAATCCTTCCCCACCCCCTGACGCTCCTCCTGAAGCTCCCCCCACTAGCCCTCCCTCCCCAGCTGCCCCCCCAGCCTCCCCCGAGCCTGTACCCACGCCTGTTCCAGCTTCACCTGCAGTAACCTCTCCCATCGCACCTCCCACTGCTACGCCTCCTCCAGCTGTAGCCAGCCCTCCCCCAGCAGTAGCTGCCCCTCCTGCAGTACCCAGCCCTCTCCCCCCTTCTATAGCTGGCAATCCCTCGCCAGCCGCAATCCCGGCCAATCCGCCACCTGTCACTGCTCCTCCTTCCGCTCCTCCCCTCTCAAGCCCATCGCCAGTGGGCCCGCCTGCGCCGCCGTCGCAGTCGCCAGCTGGCGCACCTCCAGATCAGCAGCCCTCCCCTCAATCTCCAGCTCCTCCCACCCCAGCACCAGTCAACAGCCCCCCCTCCCCTGCAGCCGGGGACGTCGCCCCCAGCGTCTCCCTCCCGCCACCTCAGCCTGCTGACCCCCCCGCAACCCCAAACCCTATCTCGCCTGCTGCCAGTCCCCCTCCCCCTGCCCCCGCATCAATTGGCTCGGCGCCAGGCGCGGCGCCACCTGGCGGCCCGGCTGGGCCCCTATTTCCTTCCCCGCCCCAGCCCCCGCTTTTGCCAGGCGTTCCAAACCCTGCCAGCAGCAGTACCGGCACAGCAGGCGGCGCCGCGGGCGTCTTAGGTGGTCTTCCACCGCCATCTGCTCTCTCCTCCCCTCCCCCCTCCACCCCCTCCACCTCCTCCTCGTCGTCGGGTGCTGCCTTGGGCGCAGCGGGCGGGGGTGGGGCGGCGGCGCTGGTGGTGCTGGGCCTGCTATTGGTGTGCTACTTTCGGCGGAAGAAGAGGAAGGGCAACTTCATCCCGCCAGCTGGCGGCCGGGCGGCAGCTGGCGCCGCGGGCAGTGTAGGTGGGGAAGCTGCGGGGAGCCTGCCAGGTGGACCTCCACCCCTTGCGACAGGTGGGGCTCTTCTGCTGCCTCCAGCCTCACTCGCTCGTGCACTCATGCGTGAATACACGATATGAGAATGGGCGTGATGCCATCGATTGTGTTCACACGCAGACCCACACGCAAATCCTACGTCGAGTATGTATGCGCTCAGACTTACATGTTGGCCTTATATCTCGGGTTGGCACATGTGTGGACGTGATCAGCACACAGGTGCGCAAGTCGTGTAAATCGTAAATCACACGTCTGGAATTGGGGGAATTTCATTATTATTGTTATTATTATCATCATTATTTATCGTACATTAAGATCAGATATTTATAACTTATTTTTATTTTATTTTATTGTGAAAAAAAATCCGATCTTCCACAGACTAGTAGCAAAGTGAGTGAATAGGCGGCGCGTATGACACGCAGATAGCGCAAGAAGTGGCGTAATATCAAAAATCCCTTGGGGGGCAAGAGCGCGTGTTGGACGAGCTCTTTTACCCTAAAGCTGCCACCGCCGGCGTGTGCCTCCCCTACAGGGTCCGAGCTGACCCTGGTCAACCCCTTTGACTCCGGGCTGACCAGGGGTTGACCCACGTCCACTGCGCTTCCAGCCCGCTGCCAGATGCAAATGCTCCCCGGCATCTGCCTCCTTCACAGACTCAGCACGCACGCAGGAGCACGGTCACATCCACCTTTGCTCTTCTTTTTTTACCCTACAGACTCGAGCTTAAAGCGCAGCCAAAGAGCTCTGGCGAAGAAAAAACGACAGGCCTGCACCGAAATTTCTGAGGCCTGCACCGAGCCAGAATTGCTCCGGGCTCGCCAGTCCGAGGGGGTCTTTTTTTGTCGTCAGTCACGCTTTTCTTTCGTCTCTCGCATGATGAGAAGGAGCAGCTCCAACCCCCCTTCTCGTCCATCATGCAGAACCCTGATTGAAACTTTGTTTCCCCTGCAGGCACCAACCGCGTGGCAGCATACGGCGGGCCAGTCAAATCCGCCCCTCCCCCGACAGGCACGCGTAGCGGTGCTGGGCCGGGCCCCCCGCCGCCACCACCCCCAATACCACCTGGGGCACTTTTGCCGCCTCTAGCAGGTGGAGTATCCAGACAAGGTGCAGGGGACGGGCTCGGCTCTGATTTAGGGTCGGGTTTAGGGTTAGGGTTAGGGCTAGATCCACAGCCGCCAGAAGCCTCTCCGAAAGCCATTGACGTGGTCCCCCCCTCCAGCCCCGGGGATGGGGTTGGGAGTGGGGGCTTCTGGGCGAGGTATTTTGCGGGGGGGGCGGCTACTGCAGCAGCAGCGGGAGCAGCAGCAGCGGCAGCAGCAGGGACGGCGGCAGCGGCGGCAGCGGCAGGTGCCAGGAGAGCCCTAGGGCTTAAGGAAGCGCCAGCAGCAGGCGGTGGCCCGGCGGGTGAAGCTCCCCAGCAGTGGCCTAATCCCGGCCAGAACCCTGCCCCCGGCCAAAACCCTATCTCTAGTTCCTCCCCCTCAGGCGCTGGCTATGCGCCTAGCCCGGGCTTCAACCCTGAATCTTCTCCTAGGGCCCTCGAGCGCGCGCGCGACGCAGAGCACCCGAACCCGCCTGCTCCTCCCGCCCCTGGGCAGCACCCCGGTCAGACCTCCGCTCACGACCCCGGTGAAAGCCTCGGTCAAAGCGCCGGTCAAAGCCCCCGTCAACGCCCTCGCGCTGGCGCTCCCTGGAAGATGGGGGGGGGGCAGCAGAACCCTTGGATGTCATACGAGGAGCTGGAGATTGCCACGGGAGGATTTGCGATGGCGAATCTGCTGGGGGAGGGGGGCTTTGGGAAGGTGTACAAGGGCCAGCTGGCGGACGGGCGGCTGGTGGCGGTGAAGGTCCTGACCGTGGGCGGCGGGCAGGGCGACCGGGAGTTCCGGGCGGAGGTGGAGACGATCTCGCTCGTGCACCACCGCCACCTCGTCACGCTGACGGGGCACTGCATCGCTGGCGAGCAGCGGCTCCTGGCGTACGAGTTTGTGCCAAATGGCACCCTCGAGTTCCACCTCCACGGTCCGCCACCACGCGCACCCCCCCGTCTGCCCCCATCAGATATAAGGGGAAAAAAAAAGGGAGAGAGAAGAAGCTCTACCTTGAACCTCACAACGGGAGATCGCATTCTGCGGACCCTTTCAGGAATCTGCTCGCTTTCGGGTCTAGAGCTGAGCTGAGCTTGAGCGCGTGTGCTGTTTCATGGGGGGTGGCAACGATTCAACTGTACCTCAGGGAAGTGGTGCAGGGTCGTTGCATCGTTGTGCTATAACTTGGGAAGCACGCACTTTCAGAGCCCTCAAACGCAGTTTCGTCCGGAAGGAGGCCGGGCGCGGAGTAGGGGCATACGCTGAGCGTGGGGGGGGAGGTTACTGTGTGGGGCTGCAATGTGCGGCACCCGTCACAAGAAACTGAGTGTGATTCTGAGGGTTTCTCTTCTTTCTGATGAACACGAGTGAGAATATATGTCTTAATATAATATAATAAATGGCTATATACATAGGTGTATACATCCTGCTGAGCATGAGCCGCGGGGGACGTGCGAAGAGTGACTCTCCGCCGCTTGAGCTGTCACTGTTGGGAGGGGTGTAGGGAATTCCCGCCTGCCGTTGCATCGGAAGGGGAGGGCCTCTATTCCGTCCAAACTTCTCATCATTGTATTTTTGTTTTATACGTGTTCATCTGGCCCTTCATTGTTCTCCCCTTCCCTCTGAAAGCGTCTCCTCTCCGGTTGGTCCTCTGTTTCCCCCCTCACGCTCTGCTCCCCTCTTCCCTCGTCCACACCTGTCGCGCGCGATGACTCATCAGGAAGGTTGACTTGGCTGGCTGCCCGGGAATCCCGGTCACCTCGGAGAGGGCGCAGGCAACAGGCAGGCGGTGATGACGTGGCGGTCTCGGATGCGCGTGGCCATAGGCGCTGCCAAGGGCCTGGCGTACCTCCACGAGGACTGTGAGTACTTTGGCCGTTTGAATCGCTTGCCAATCAAATCACATACGGGGAATTTTTTTCCTCTTTTTTGGCTCGACCACGTGTCGTAGAATGCACGCGTGGGTATCTAACTCAACAGCACGTATGTAAGACATGACGCGGCCGTATAATAATGTAGTCAATTTTGGGAAGGAACGACTTTGCGACAACCTGCCACGCATGGTTGCGAGCAGTGAGCGATGCGTGTACACTGTTGTGACGGTCCCCCACACCTTCCTCAAGGTGCTCTGAGTGTTCTTAGCCTGTCCGGCGTTGATCGGAAGCTCTCGGCGCGGGCGACGGGCGGCGCAGGCACCCCGCGCATCATCCACAGAGACATCAAGGCCGCCAACATCCTTCTGGATGACCAGTTCGAGGCCGAGGTACGATTTCTTGCCCCCCCCCCCTTTCTTTTAACTTCCTCTTCTCTCTTCCTCCTCTTCGGTCTGTACAAGCACACACATGCATGTGTCTGTACATCATATGATGCAGATGTATGTTCATACGTGCGTGCGTGTGTGCGGGGGAGGGGGGGAGGGGGGGCGGCCTGGGGGGAAGGGATAGAGAGAGGGTCATCTGGCACACTTTGTGTGATCTAACTTTCTGTATCAACCATCAACCACCCTGGTGGGGGGCACCTGAATGCCCACAGTCTGCGAAACCGCTCTGTTTTCATCAAAAAAAAAAAAAAAAAAAAAAAAAACGGTGGCTTTCTTCGACGCCACAGACGACTACGTGGGCATTGAAGACCTGTCATCGTTTGCGAATGCTGCCTGCCTTGCACGCCATCTGCAATTTCTTTCGTGTCTCAGTGTGGTTTGTTCGAGGAGGGTCAAGGTTGGTGCTCGAGCACGCCATGGACAACGCGTTCGTCGTCCCGCTGCGTGCTGTGATCGTTCCCTCTGCAATGAACATACATCCTCTCTCGAGCCTAGCGCCTCAATCTCAACGTCTTGAGAAAAAAGGATTCGCTCAAGTCCAGCCTCGGGGGTTTTCTTTATGAGGTAAATCAATAGAGGCATACAGTTGCATGCTTAAGGTGGTGGGAATATACATATATATACACATGTATGTGTGTGTGTGTGTGTGTGTGTGTGTGTGTGTGTGTGTGTGTGTGTGTCTGTGTGTGTGTGTTAGACAGTGCAAGGTTAGGGTTCTGGATTTATAATTCAAGGTCTAGGGTGGCGGGTCTGCCGCAACACCTTTCTGATCCTTGTTGCCGTGTTACTTGGCCGGGCCAGGTGGCGGATTTCGGGCTTGCCAAGTTGCAGTCGGATGAGATGACACATGTCAGCACTCGCATCATGGGCACATTCGGGTGAGTCTCCAGACGTTGAAGCTAGTCAAGTGCCGAGTCTGTGCCCCTCTCTCTCTCTCTCTCTCTCTCTCTCTCTCTCTCTCTCTCTCTCTCTGTGTGTGTGTGTGTGTGTGTGCGCGTACTTATGTGTGTATGTGTGTGCAGATGTCCATGATCATACACATATTTGAACATGTCTACACACATCTGTACATTTATGTATGTATATAGATGCACGTATACGAATGCACATACCTATATATATCTTTGTGTGTATACATCTTTCTCTCTCTATATAATCTGCGTGTGTGTGCGTGCGTGCATGCGCACGCATGCATGCATACTTATTTGTGTAAGTATTAGCACATGTGCCCCTTCTTATTCCAATTTATGATTCTATGGCAAGTGAAGAACCCAGTACACATGTATGCTAAGACATGCTGTCACCTGTCAATATAGTTTTATCACGTTCTCACATGTGAACTTGCGTATTCAAGAATGAAGATGTGCCAGGGTTAAGTTCATGTTCTTTTTTTTGACTGGAGCTGACACCGTCCTCGCACCTGCTCCTTTTGCTCTGCGTTCCCCCCCCCCNTGTGTATGTGTGCGCGTGCCTGTGTCTGTACACGTGCGTGTTTGTGGCTGCGTGTGCGTGCGTGCACATGTGCTTGCCCGTTTGCGACTGCATGTGCGCGCGTGAGCGCGTGTGTATCTGCGCGTGATTCCGTTCGTGCACGTGAGCAGGTACCTGGCCCCGGAGTACGCCATGAGCGGGCGGCTGACAGAGAAGAGCGACGTCTTCAGCTTCGGCGTCGTTCTGCTGGAGCTGCTGACCGGGCGGCGGCCAACGGACCCGACGCTGCCGTCTGGGGAGGAGTCTCTCGTGCAGTGGGTGCGTGCCACCACGTGGCGCTGGCAACGCTGGCGATGCTGCCAGCTGGCAGTGCCATGCACTTGTTTTTTGATGTTGATATTTTGGCGTACCGTGTGTCTTTCGGGCCTCTGAAGCCCATTCGTTTCTTTTTCAAATATGAGTTCCGATTTTCATGACCTACCTCCTAACCCTAAACCGGAAGCCCCATATTTCAGCTAAGCCCTTAGCATAAAGCTTTAGCCTTCAACCCTAGTCCTTCAGTACTAACGCGTTCCCTCTCTCTCTCTCTCTCTCTCTCTCTCTCTCTCTCTCTCTGTGTGTGTGTGTGTGTGTGTGTGTGTGTGTGACTTGCTTTCACTAAACTACTGCAGGCACGGCCGCTGCTAGCAAACAACCAGATCGCGACACTTGTTGACAGCAGGCTCGATGGCAACTACGACGCTGAGGAGCTGGTCCAGCTGGCGGCTGCTGCCGCCCTGTGCGTCAGATACTCGGCTCATCTGAGGCCAAAACTGAGCCAGGTGGGGAAAATGTCTACATATATATGTATATATGTCTTTTTCTATATATATGCACCTGATTGTAGACATATATGTGTATGTGCGGTAAAAACTTCACATACCTATTCAGTCTCTCATACATGTATTTTCAAAGTGTATGAGTTGTCAGGCTGCAGCCACATCTCTCAAGATGGCGAGTGCTAAGTCTACATCTGTATGCTTTCGTGATTGTGCACATGAACCTGTGCTGCCGAAGTAGACACACAAACGCGCACACGTGCTCACGCTCATGCACGCACACACACAGACAGACTTGCATCTAGTGGTTGATAAATGTAGCTGTATCGTAGACCACGTGCGTGTGTGCATGAGTACGAACACATACCAGCACCCGCATGTACACACATGTAACTACAATTCTACATGCGGCGTAATGATATTTCCGTTCCCAGGACCTTTCTTAATGACTAGAAAACATGAATGGCATTCTATACATGTATATACATGTACATATATATGTACATGTATGTGTGTGTGTCAGTGTGTGTAAATGGCGTAGTCTTCAAAGTCTAGTTCCTTTGAGTATATACCGTGTACACTCCAACATGAATTGTTGTGTGTGCATGGGTTGCCTTCCTTGCAAGAGCAATAGATAGTCAGAGATAGTCCTAATTGGCATCCCCAGCCTAAGAGTGCCCAGTGGAAGAACATTTCTTATTTTCAGCGCAAAGTACTCATAACACAACCCTTTTGGTCCAATGACATCCTGCCAGGTGGCGCGCATGCTGGAGGGCGTCAGTGACATCGCTGCCCTTGGCCACTCGTCCAACAGGCCAGGTGTAAGCCAGTCCTTCATTGCTGGCGATCTCCCCCTGGGTGCCGACGAGGGGACCGCATCTGACGATCCTCGATATTCGGCGCACTTGAGGACTTTGATGGGAGAATCTGACGGCCCGGAATCGATGGGGACAGGTTTGGACAGCAGCAACTGGCAGGCGCCAGGTGTCATCGCCTCAGACTTGCCAGGTGGCATGTACTCCTTGCCTCAGGTGAGAGACCTTGAGGATTGGATTCAGTTGGGACTCTGTGCTTCTGCTCAAAGCCCCGCGTAATCAAAACTGGATTCAATGATATGTGTCATCTCCAGAATTAATTATAAATGTCACAATATGGTTAAAACTTATTACATCTAGTCAAGACTCGTGACATTCGTCATGTTGTGATGAATGCACGTTAGCGGGGGCTAAAGAGGAGGAAAATTGCGTTGCAAATGATCTATGGATGAAAGAATGTGTTTCTTTGTCCATTTCTCTCTCTCTCTTGAAGCCTTTGCGAAAGACCTCTGTGTGTGTGTGTGTGTGTGTGTGTGTGTGTGCCTTGCCCGTGCTTTGCCCGGTGACACTTGCAATCATTGCAGTACCATAAAATCGTATATATTAAGTGTAGGAGCTGCTTGTGCAACTTCTTGCATGATTGTGACGTTTTCACGTTCCGATGTCTGACACCTGTGCTCCTGTGCTCGCTAAATGTGGACAGGGCATGTACGTGCCGCCAAGTGGCACCTCTCCCATCTCCACTGGCGGCAGCCCTCGGAAATTGCTCCCCTTTGACTCCCAGAAGATGCCGGGCAGTCAGAGGCCCCAGCTCTCGCCAAGTGGCACCCCCCAGGGCCAGTCGTCTATCTCCGGGTCCACGCATCCTGCCAGCCAGCTTGGCAGTCCAATCACTAGCGGCGATTATGAGCCCTTCTCGCCCTCTCTAAACCCAAACTCTGGCCTCTAGAGCCCAAAGTTGAAGGCCTAACCCCTAGGCTCAAAACCTTCGGCTAAAAAGTCATAATTTCTACCAAATGGCAAGGAGCCAAATTTTGTCAGCATGTAAAGTTTAAGGTTCAGTTGAGTATTTATGTCGTCAGACATTCTCTGGAGGTATTTGCCCTTTGTCTCGCAAGTCACCACCTACGCTCTCCTAAATCTAGGTAGGAATGCCAAATGGCTAGCTATAGCAAAAGAGAAATAGTATTTATTCCAATCGTATTCTCAGAAAATGTTGCAACCTGCCCGCGAGGTTCGTCACGTGGTCCTTGAACTCTCTCATTGTCAGGTCCAAGTGAAAGTGATCACATCTAGTAGCTCTTCACAGACGTGGATTTGGAAGTGCATGCACTTAGATGTGGAGGTCCTTTTGCTTTTCAATCCCTTGTCCTCAGACCCCGAACCCGTAGACTAAGAGTCTAAGACCGCTCCGATTCTCCACGGTAAAAGGCTTCTTAACTTGTCAAGTGGGTCGCATAGTTGATGCCTTGGCGAGGAGTTAGATGTACGACTCCCTAGATGAGGAATTCAAGAAGTCGATACTCTAGACTTTTGAAGGATGAAACTCTCGCCTTGGCCTTAGAAGTAGCCTACTTGGAACTTGCACCCTATGGTGGCACCGTGGCACCCTCGTGCATTTCTTGATCACCGGGACAAGTCTTTTGCTAGATCAAACAACCTCGACCTATTTGCTTGATTGTGAGTTCATTACACAATCATGACTTGTAGAATATGCAATTTTTGTGTGTTGAAGGCGTCAAATTAGTATGGTAGTGCTGCGATACTTTACGCTTTGACATAATTGATGCCAACATAAGTATGGAGTATGCACTACACGCAACGTTCCAATCTGCACCATGTGGGTGCATCATAAAAGCAATTTAGAAAAACACACATACATAGAAGACCGTTGAGCTTTTAGGGTTTTCGACTCCATCAATGGTCTTGAACGACAATAATGTTTCTCAGTAGGTAGGTTGAAGGGTGGGAGCTCGGAACTTGTCAAGGGGGTACGCTTTCAAGTCCTTTCAAGGCTCCACATGCGCATGCAAGCATTTTTAAGCTCTAGTCTTGGTACCTCATACGCACTCGGCACCAAGCCTTAACAAATTAAGACTCTCAAGTTTACAAGCACGCACTAAGAATTTGCAACACAAACTTAAATACGCTTACTTTCAGGTACAATGATAGGCTTACATGGCGACCCCCGTCACCAAACTTATTGTACGCAAAGCTTCGCACTCCATTGCTCGCTCGACAATTTCAACTCAACTAAGGCTTGCACCGATAATTAGCACCAATGTCACAAATAGCACTAATGCCACAAGAAGCAACTTGGTGTGCTAAGTGGCTGCGACTTTTCAAAAGCTTTGATTGGAAGTCGTGCACAAAGGTGTCGTGCCTAGTCGTGTCGGAGCACGTGTGCCATCGACCATGTTGATGTGTCGGCGATCCTTCGCTCATGTGTGCTTTGCCTGGTCCACTAGTCGGTGCATCCCTGCACGTGGGGAATCAACCTGGTAGATCGACCTCCGCGCATTTTTGGTCTGCCTGCACTCATGCTGCAAGTGAGTGAAGCCAGCATTTAGTGTTCTCACTTCAAGCTCTTCTTCTCTCACTTCCTATTTCACAATAGTATATTTGCAACAAGTTTTCTACTGCTCATTTTCCTTTACACCCCTCCCTTTCACCTGAGACGTCCCCGTCTCTTAGCTATAAGTTGTTTTTTGTTTATCAACCTTTCAATTAGAAGGTTAAGGAAAGCAGTGAAGGCACTCCCATTGCCCTGCCATAATCTCTTCTTCACCAAGGCAGAAAGTGTGCCATTGGGCACCACACTTTTTGCAGGTCACCATTGCCTCTTGATCATCCAGCACTTTGCACCTGGCACAAGGTGCCTAGCTATGGAATACCTATTTGGAGAACACGTAAAACGAATACGTATTGCAAAAATAGGTGTAAAAAATGGCAATACGTGTGAGATACATTCTTCCAAGATTCTCGCAAAAATCGACAGGGCTTATAACTTCCAAATTGCTTAGAAACTTCGAGCGCAATTGGTTGCAAATGGTAGAGGACTCACTTTGCTGTGATATGAAGGTGGTGAAAGTAAAAAATCATTGTTACATTTTCAAACCGCCGAAGATTCATTTTTACTTCGTCAAGACGCGTATTTTGAGTATTTTGAAAATGTCGAAATACGTGGTGGAATACGTCGCTCACGGACCGATACGAGTATTCCATAAATAGGACAAGGTGTAGCTGGCACCAATTTCTTGGGCTCAACCCTAATAGTAGGATCAATTTTTCGCAGATGGCAAAGCAAACAATTCTGCACATGACCTCTCATGGTTTTTCCATTTGAGCCTTCCAGCTCTAGCACACTCTTTCCAAATGCATGTTTCACACGCAAGATCACTGCAAGTGAACTGGTGTCGATGATGGTCTTGGTCTAGCAATTCCTGTAGACGAAATCTCTTTTTGGATCTGCGTCATCTGTAGCCAATAACCCCCAGCCCGTGTCTTTGCGTAGCATTGGTTATCTCGCTTCTAAGCAATCTTCAAGTTGTCCAAAGCAGCTGGCATCGTGCGTTCAAACAATGCCTTTCAACGTACCATGACTTTTACCAGCTCTTCTAGGCTGTCCGGGTTACTCACCTGCTCAATTTCCATCTTGATGCTGCTTGGCACCACAGGATTTCTTCCAAACAATATCTCATATGGTGAGTAATTCGCCAAGGCAGCCTGCTTGATGAACCTGTAATCCATTACCAGCCATGGCAGGGCCAGATCCCAGTCTCGCTTATCATGTTCCAGACGGTACTTTCGTAATGCCAACTTGATGGTTTGCACCATCCTTTCTGCTTGACCATTTGCTTGTGGATGGTCTCTGGATGTAGTCCGATCATCAATGAAGCATTTATCCAAGAGCTTTTGGAAAGACCTTTGGGACTGAGACCCTGGTCTGTCAGCACTTCTGCTGGAGCTCCATGACGCATAATCACATTGTTGAGAAGCGCTTCCGCGGTTCCCATACTCTCTTTAGCAATTAAAGGGACAACCTCTATCCACTTAGAGAAATGCTCAATCATGACCATAATATATTTATTTTTTCGCTTTGACAACGGTAGCTCACCAACGAGGTCGCACCTTTAGCGGTAGCCTAGGCCCATGATCGGCAGAGGTTGCAAGTGCAGGTGTTGTTAGTTGAAACCAGCCTTGACGCAATATCATCTTTGGCAGGTTTTGACCACATCTTTGCACTGCTGCTTTATGCCGCTCCACCAGAAAGACAACTCCAAAAGTTAATGTTATTTGGGCACCATAGTGTCCAGTGTTCTCGTGCATATCTTGCACCAGAGCTCGTCTCTTGATAGGTTTTGACATTAACTTTTCTTGGCCATTCTTTTCAATTTTGAAGGGGTTATTGCGTTTCCAGCAAAACCTTTTGGCTCGATGACTCACCTAGTCTCTCTCTTTTGGAGATAATAGTTTTACTATAATCCTTCACAAACTTACAATAGTTCCGCTTAGGCCCAATAGAACTCTCAGCTTAGACGCATTCGCAGGTGCAGGATTCTTCTAAATGGCCTCAATCTTTACAATCTGAGGGGACATAGCGTTGTTCTCAATCTCGTGACTTAAAAAAGGCACATGTGCCTCAAAGAACCTGCACTTTCCAAGATGCAGCGTCATCTAGAATTTCTTTAAGCGCAAAAACACTTGTTCCAAGTGCTCAAGGTGCTGTACGAGTGACTTACTAAACACCACAACATCATCAAGATATGGTTTTGTAAAAACCAGGCCCTCCAGCACCTTATCCATAGTTCTTTGGAACATGGCAGGGGAATTTTTCAGCCTGAAGGGCATCACTGTCCATTGCCATATCTCTGTTTGAGCCCAGAAAGCGACCTTACCTTGATCTTCTGTTTTTGTAGGAATCTGGTTGAAGCCTTGCCGCAGATCAATGATGCTGAACAACTTTCCGGTGGTGGCAATTGAGAAGAACCACTCTGGCATGAGCATAACATAGCTATCTAGCTCTGTGGAATTTAGTCGCCTGTAGTCACCACACATGCGGGTGGCACTGTAAGTGCCAGCCTCGTCTTCCTTTTCTACTACTATTGTGAAAGCTCCATGTACTAAGGTTTATTTTTCAATCATGCCAAGATTGTGTAGCTCTTGGCAGGTCTTCTCCACACAGTTCCACTCTGTTGGGCTGAGCTAATGCGGCCCAACATAATTGTCAGTGTTTAGTGTGACTTCACATGCAATTCACTGCCAATTTCCTCCTTTGTAAAGGCAAACACCTTTTGGTGCTTCTTTAGCAGCCTTTCTACTTGTGCCTTTTGCTGGGCAGAGGCCATTTTTGCAATGGTGAACATCTATGTTTCAGGCTACTTCTCTCCACCAAAAACATCTAGTAATTGCTATTTCTTTGGTTTGGGTCGAGGATGTTCACCCCCATCTTCTCCCTCTAGCTTTTCAGCCTGATTGCTTGGTGGTGGAGTAACAAGCTTTACAGCCTGGTCCTCCTAGGGTTTAGGCTCTTCAACTTTTCTCTTCAGAGGCAGGTTTCTACCTGAAGGTCGGTGTTTCTCCCTTCCTGTCAGGTGCTTCAATCGCCTCTTAACGGGTTGCCAGAGCCATCTCCGCTCATCTTCAGCCGTCCAGCTAAAGCCTGTTTCGCCTTCTTTGAGTTTGGGGCACACTACGATTGGCCACCCAGCTGCGTCCACATTAGCAGGTCTGGGGCCCACTGTCTATCCCCACTACTGCTGGATATTTGTCAGACGTGCTGCTGTTGTTCCACGGGATTCTCCCAATGGCGGCATAAACGTCCAGACTCAAGTGGCGTATTGTAGCTGCTGCACTTATGCAAGTCAGTTGCACACGGCGCTCTCCTTGGTAAGGAGTTGTACCGTCCTTCTCAAGGTGTTGAGTTCTTGTTTCATGACTTATGTCGCTCCAAGTGTTGGCTCAGCCCTTCCCCTCTTTTGAGAACTGGAAGGCTAAACATAGGAATGCAAATATTCATCTCAACAGCTTTGCGCAACACGCCTCCTTCTCCCTCCTTTCCAAGATATCTTGGATAATCTTGGGTGGAGGGCCGGTGGCTCCTTTCGGAACACCCTCTATGTGCGCTTCACCTCTGTATTTCACATTGCGCTCAAATGTACGTCGACAGGTAGCATCCCTTCTTGGGCCACCTTTCTTGGCTTCTTTACAAAAGCCCCTGGTCTCTCTTGCACTGGCTCCTTCTTGGCAGTGCAACGTGCTAGTTCTGGTGGTCGTTGCAGCTGGTCGTTGGTAACGCGCTCCAAAGCAGCACTGGCAGCAGTAGGCAATCTTAGCTCCTTGTATAGATCTTTAGGATGGGGCCCCTCCACTGTCAAGCTGTCAATTAGCCATTTGCCTACTCGCAAAACCAACGCAGAGGGGTTAAGACAAGGAAAGTCAAAACGTGCATGGGAGATCATTCTCAATCTCCTTTGTGTCTGCCAGCTCTGGCAATTCCATTTCTGGAAGGTCAGGCACCTCCGCCTCTGACGCTGTTGGTTTCTCCACTTCTGGCAGTGGCGGCTTGTCTTCTTCCTCCTGTTGATAGTCATCATGTTAGTGATGACCGCTTGCAGAGACTGCACGGCTTGCGTCATCTTCTCCTCGCAACGTTTTGCCGAGTCTGTCTCCATAAGCTAGTCCATCATCTGCCTGGTGATTTTTCCAGCCATCAAGCAAACGGCACCCAGCTAGCACTCCTCCTTGGTTGGTGTTTGACCAGATGTGTGGAATGTCTCGGCCAATTTCTTGACCAACTCCACTTTATAGTCCTCCATGGATTCTTCCAAGCAGATAGTCTGCCTAGGCTTCTCTGCTGAGGAAGAGTCAGATTTTGCTGAATCCTGGCTGTTGGCTTTAGCCCATTTGCCAATGTTGCACTTGCGCTCCTTGGGGCCTCCTCAAGGCTTTCCCAACCTGGGGTCCCATTTGACCATTCTGGCGATGGCGGAGCGTAGCGTGGGTTTGTTTCCCAACTGTTGGTGTCAACTTCTAGCGTTCGCGTCCAATTCCTGTGCCCAATCTCCACTTCCGTAGAGTCTGACTCAGAGGTGGTATTATGTCATGGATTCTCCCTTTCTAAAGGTATGTCTCTGACTGGTAGGTCTTCTCTCACAGGCGGTATTGGCTGCCCTTTCAGACGTCTCTTTTCCCCTAGTGGTCTCTCTTTTCAGGGGTAGTGTGGACCTTCAATCCAGGCTCATTTTTCCGCACCAATGTGATTTCCCTTTCCAAAGACTTCTCATGCTCCTGCTTCTGCAAAGGTTCTCTCTGTCATGCCCACCTCCATATATGGAGTGCTTGTGCCCCTGACTTCACTGGACGCATTTTTGCACGTGGAGATCACCTCCAAACGTCTGCGCAATCTTCTTTCTGGCCTCTAGTCTGAAGTGTACACAGCTACTTCCAACACGCGGATAGCTAATGGTGCTGGTATAGGTCCCTCGTGGAAACTCAGTTGCTGCCAAGTAAGTATAATCTTCACCAACCCCGTCGTGGTGTGTTTTCCAATCATATTGCCATGGGCCTTGGCAATTGCCTTTTCTCCCATTGCGTCGACTAGTTGACGAGATATATTGTCTGGTATTTCCAAACATCTCCCTTTCTCCAGATAATTTGGCTCTCGCCAGACAAAATTCTCATTGTCATCCCTGCTCATTCCTTGTCCTCCAACTTTGAAGGCCCTGGACTGAGGGAATGCTGTGAATGTGGGCAGAACCTCCCTTGGTTCTCCGTGTGTGTTGATCTGGTACTGGTAGTAAGGATCTTTCTTGGTCACTCCCTGGTTTGAACTCCCAACGTTTCACCCCCTGGGCGGACGTCTGGTACTCGTTGCATTGATGGCTCCATCCTTCTCAGGACATGTGGGGAATACCGTTAGTTCAAAATATTTTGGCACGTTGTGACGATCCTCCATGTCATGCATCATTGAGCAAGACGTAATGACCCAATGTTGCCTCAAAAACCAGCCATGGATATCCTGGCTGTATTTGGTTATATTTTAGGCCCGGGTGTACATTCTCCATGCATGAAATGAATCGACTTACTAAAAAGGCGATTAATAATTAATGAAGATCTTTATATCAGCAAGTAATCTTCATGGTATTTTCTGTAAATTGATTAAACAGCAAAAGACAATACACTAGCAGTGGACAATACTCGTAATGGAAGAAAACTAGCATCAATAATGCAATCAGTAAACTCACACATAAGCAAGGCCAGGAGACAGTGCATACCAATGACTTCTCGCCTTGGATTCAGATCTCTCTCAGTAAGCAGTACCAGAGAGTTGGCCTCGTTTTCAAATGCCGAACTTGAGAGCAATCCTAGCATATGAACATGGAATGAGTTTATTGTTCAACGGCCAGTGCGATGGCACCGCCTACCCGGGAGTTAACCACGTTGGTAGGACCTTGGTTAACCAAATCCACCACCATCTCCCATCATCCCGAATCGCCATCCATCCTGAGGATGTCATCTGGCCATTCATCTAGCACACCACACTTAGATGCATATCTAGGCAGTTTGTTGCTACCGAGTACGGAAGTCAGCTGGCTGTCAAAGAATGTGTCAGCAAGCTGACCTAAGATGACTTCAGCCTGCTGCCCCCGGCTGAGTCATTAAACTCATTATGTCATAAAATCCAGTAGATTCAATATTAACTAAAATTCAGCACGCTGAACTTATTTAAGTATTAAATTTAAATGAATATTATATCAACCAATATACTGATTCAGTTTGTAAGCATTCTGCTGTATCCTGCTGACATGTTCAGTTTGTAAGTATTCTGACCGACACGACGCACCACCAAATATGCACCGACCCAGACAGGATCAAGCTTTTTCTTGACCACACCAGGTAGGTACAGGTGCTGAGAATACGATTTGACCAAATCGCCCTTAGAAAATGTCAGTTTGCGACGGTGCTGATTAGTGTATTTTTGTTGGTTTGCCTGGGCTTTGTGCAGGTTCTGTTGGACTTCTGAGCCTGTCAGCAAACTCCTGGGTTAATTGGAGGGAGATCGGATTGTCAATCCCTTTAGGGTGAGTTAAAGACTCCCCTAGTATATCTGAAGGAGACTTAGGGACTCTACCCAGACTCAATTCAAAAGGAGTCTTGCCCGTTGACGGGTGCACCGCACTGTTGACCGCAAACTGGATTTGAGGTGACAGGTCATCCCAATTATCTTGCTTTTGGTTAATATAGGCTCTCAGTACCTCTTGCAAAACTCAGTTACTTCCTTCAGTCTGCCCATCAGTCTGAGGGTGGTTTGCTGTGCTGAGCAGCTGCTTGACTCCCATTAACCCCATTAAAGTTCTCCAGAACTCCGATGTAAATTTTGAGTCTATGTCTGAGATGATAGTAGAGGGTAGCCCATGTTGGCATACTACATGGTTGTAGAACTGCCTCGCTGTTTCAAGTGCAGTTACTTTGACAGTTGTGGGGATGAAAATGACCATTTTGTCAATTTATCCACTACTACCAGTATTGAATCATGCCCATCGGCGGTTCTTGGTAGTGTTACCACCCAGTCCATAGATATTGTTTCCCAGCGGCCAGCTGGGATGAGCAGCGTTGTAAGAGGCCCCCCGGTGGTGTGTGCCTAGACTTATTCCTTTGGCACTGGTCACAGGACTTAACGTATTTCAAGACCTCCAGAGGTAATCCCTCCCAATGATAATGTTTTGCCAGTTTGCCAACAGTTTTGGCCTGCCCCAAATGCCCACCCAGTAAACTGTCATATGCTTGACTCAGTAAACAGGACCTTATTTTCAAGTTATTAGGAATGACCAGCTACAGCCTGCCTGAAGTGGTTTCAGTCACCCAGACCCCATCCTTAAGCCTATACTCGAGTGCAGTAGCAGGACACACACCATCAGTGTAGCTGGGCTCAAATGTTGGGTCAGAAAGGTAGGCTTTCCTAAGTTGTTCAAGGAAGGACTTTTTCACCTTTAGTGAAGTGAGTGCACAAAGGACGTTATCTACAGTATGCTGACTAAAGTTCCTTTCTTGCAAGTCAGGTCTTCTAGAGAGTGCATCAGCAGGATTCAACTTCCCTGGTTTGTAGTCGATTTGGACTTGGAACTGCTCCAGCATCTGGCTCCAGCGGTTCTCCCTCCTCGACAGCTTGGACTTCTTCTGAAAGTGGGTCAGAGCTAGATGATCTGTAATCACCTTAAAAGCTTTACCATGTAAGTATGCTCTCCACTGTTTGAGTACATGAATGATAGCTAGCAGCTCTTTATCATGCACTGAGTAATTAATCTCCGCTGGATTAAATTTCATAGACTCATACAACACCGGATGCCACTCCTGCCGTACCTTACCATCCTTTGTGGTTTTGTCAGCAGGCTGCAACAAAATAGCACCCATGGCAAAATCAGAGGCATCAGTAACCACCTGCACCGGTTTGCTGGGGTCATACACGGCTAGCACTGGGGCAGAACAAAGGGCATCCTTAAGGATTTGGAAGGCAGCCTGCTGCTCTTCCCCCCACACATACCCTATGTCTTTCTTGGTAAGGTCAGTCAATTTACTGGTCTTTGTAGATAAATTCTCAATAAATCTTCTATAGTAGTTAGCCTACCCAAGGAAAGATGTATCTTCGGAGACAAATTGTGGTATAGGCCAGTCCCTTATGGTCTGGACCTTCTTAGGATCCACACTGATGCCTTCTTTGCTGACAACATGGCCTAGAGATTCAATGCTTTCTTTGAAGAAATCACACTTGCTCATTTTAGCATACAACTGGTTCTTTCTCAGAGTGTCCATGACTGTCTTCAAGTGTTCAACATGCTGAGCTTCATCCTTAGAGAAAATTAAAATATCATCCAGGAAGACTTGCACAAACTTATCCAGGGAAGGTCTGAAATTGTCATTCATAGCATTCATGAAGGTTGCAGGAGCATTCGTCAGTCCGAATGGCATCACGTTGAACTCATAGTGTCAATAACGTGTGCGAAAGGCACTCTTGTGTTCATCCCCCTCAGCAATTTTGATTTGATGGTAACCATTCTTGAGATCTACCTTACTGAACACTTTAGCACCAGACAGGATATCAAGCAAGTCCTTCTGGGTAAAGCATACTTGTTCTTCAATGTAATTCTGTTAAGAGCTCTGTAATCAACGCACATCCGCATGCTCCCATCCTTTTTCTTAACAAAGAGGATGGGTGCGCCATAAGGTGATTTACTAGGGGAAATGTAACCATTTTCCTCAAGTTCTGCAATCTGTGGTTTCAACTCTTCGCTCTCCACATAAGACAAGCCATAAGTGCGTTGCCAGGGTGGCTGACTCCCAGGTAATAAGTCAATCCTGTGATCCACTTCCCTCATAAGAGGTAGTCCTGGAGGCATATTTGAAACATGAGTGAGTTGAGCAACAATTTTTGCAGCAGTAGGGTGCTCCGGAGGGATTACCTTTTTTTCAACCACTTCCTCAAGTTGAGGAGGTAACTCTCTTAGCAGAAGACAGAACACTCTGTCTTCCTTCTGGTTTCAGCTGTCGATGAACTCCATTGCATTCAGCAATTTGCATCCTCCTAGAAGCCTCTTCTTTTTCTTCATTTGCCATCCATACAAGACAAGAGGAAGAGCACTGGTGGGTGCCAAGTTAGTCTGCCCATCATTGGCTCCTCTCACTTTAACTGTACCTTTGCTCCAACAGACTTCAGCTTGATGTCTATCAAGCCAGGACCTGCCTAGCACGAGATCATAGAAGCTTGTGTTGAGTACCTCAAATGTAAGCGATTTAGTTAGAATTGCAATGCCAGAACCTAACTGAACCTCAATAGGCTTGGTTATAATTCCTCCCAGGATGCTTGAGGCATCTCCAAGGAATATTTTTCTATTCCCTTGGGTGACAGTAGGCAGCCTTAGCCGCTTAACTAAGTCCTTGTGGATAAAAGTATGTGACGCCCCTCCGTCAACAGATGCCCTCACCTTCTTGCCTGCAATAATGCAATGCAGTAGGATAGGAAGGGATACCTTTTCCTGACTTTTGCATTGTTCTTCTGACTTAGCAAAGAAATGTTCGACATCAGGTGGAACAAGATCATCCAGAGTGTGCACTTTCCGGAGATCTATATTGCTGATGGTCTCCTTTATCTGGTTGTCAGGCATGCATAGTGAATCCAGTTCAGCAGGACCCATAATACCTGCTACGAGGGCAGGTAGTGACGACTCACTATCTCTAGCATCCTCACAATCAGTAGACTGGATTACTGACTGTTGCTGTCTTTTAAAGGCTGGTCTTTTCTCTCGACCTTTGGGAGGTGCTTGTCTGGACACTGCTCTCTTAGTGACCTGTCTGCTGGCAATGGAAGCAAATCGATTTTGTTGAGGCTGGTCTCGGCTTAGTCCTACCACCACCTCTTCCATAGCCGCCTCGAGAGAAACCACCTCTCCCTCTAGACTGTATAGCATTGTACTCATACCCATATTCATCACCCTGATCATCCTCAGCCTGGTCTCCTTCAATTGCATTGTAGAAACCGTGGGGTTTTGACAACCTTAGACACCAAAGCATTACTTTGGCGCTTGTGATTGAATTGCTGCTGATCCCAGGCATTAGCATCCTAGATCAAGTCAACCAATATCTCATATTTTTTTTCAGCAAAATGACCTAAGACCTCAAATTTCAACCATACCTGAAGTATGCTATCATATATTGCTCTGGCAAGTCTGGCTGCTTCATCATGTTCTCTTGGAACTTTTGAGCAAACTCAGCAACTGAAGTGGTCTGCTTCAGTGTCAGGGAGATCATCGCATAGATAGCTTTCTCCTGCTGGTTGATGACATCAAACTTCTCATGCAACTTCTCGACAAACTCTACCCACATAGGGTCACCGAGTTGCCGAGCCTTACGCTCTTCCTTCCAGTACAACCACCAGTCTGCAGCACTCCCTTTCAGTAGCGCACCGGTGTGCCTGACCTTCTCGTAATCTTGCAGTTCTGGGTAGTTCTCCAGCCACTGCTCAACATCCGCGAGAAACTTGATCAGGTAATATTTTGTGTTTCCCTCAGGATCATAGTCCTGGGGAGGTTTCGGCTTGGGCTTACTAGTCCCTTTGCCACCACCACCCGTGGTTTGAGAACCCAGTTGGTCTCGGTCTCGCAGTAGAGACATTATGATTCTTTTGTCATCCTGTTGAGATTGGTACATGCTCGCCATTTGCGATTGCATTTGCACAAACAATGCTCCCAAATCCACACTCTGAGGTGGGAGTCTAGCAAATGCAACAGCAGCATTGGCATCTACTCGTTGAGTAGTGTCCTCAACAGTCCCTCTCGCTCCTGGAGCAGCAATTCCTACCGCATTCAGCCGGTCACGAATTTGACCTAGGGGCACATTGAGTTGTACAGCAAGAGGTGGATTCAAAATATTGGCCCTTGATGCCATTAGTTCTTTGACAGTGCGCTCGTCCGCTGGCTGTCCTTCCCTCCTTTCTGGATCTTCAACGACTTTTGCTAATCTCTCAACTTCTAATCTGGCTCTCTCCTCCTCAGCCTGCTGTGTTGCGATTGCGGCAATAGCAGCTGCCTCATCTGCAGCCTCTCTTGTTGCAGTATCTGCCACTGCTTCGGAATAGGTACGGGTTCCTGCTACATGGCTTTCAGCCTGATTTTCAACATTCTCGTTATCCTGGTTCTCCATGTCTCGGGAGTTGCTAGTTTGAGACCTCGTCTTTATCATACAAAGAAGACTGTGATAACTGCTCCGATACCACTGAAATGAATCGACTTACTAAAAAGGCGATTAATAATTAATGAAGATCTTACATCAGCAAGTAATTTTTATGATATTTTCTGTTAATTGATTAAACAGCAAAAGACAATACACTAGCAGTGGACAATACTTGTATGTCAAATGGAAGTAAACTAGCATCAATAATGCAATCAGAAAACTCACACATAAGCAAGGCCAGGAGACAGTGCATATCAATGATTTCTCGCCTTGGATTCAGATCTCTTTCAGTGAGCGGTACCAGAGAGTTGGCCTTGTTTCCAAATGCCGAACTGGAGAGCAATCCTAGCATATGTGCATGGAATGAGTTTACTAGTCAACGGCCAGTGCGATGGCACCGCCTACCCGGGAGTTAACCACGTTGGTAAGACCTCGGTTAACCAAATCCACCACCATCTACCATCCCAAATCGCCATCCATCCTAAGGATGTCATTTGGCCATTCAGTTAGCACACCAAACTTAGATGCATATCTAGGCAGTTCGCTGCTACCGAGTACAGAAGTCACCTGGCTGTCAAAGAATGTGTCAGCAAGCTGACCTAAGTTGACTTCAGCCTGCTGCCCCCGGCTGAGTCATTAAATTGATTATGTTATAAAATCCAGTTTTTCAATATTAACTAAAGTTCAGCAGGCTGAACTTAACTAAGTATTAAATTTAAATAAATATTATATCAACCAATATACTGATTTATTACAATGCGGCACATACACAGGTGGGTCCACATGATATTTCAGTACGTGGTTGATGGTTTTCACAATCTGTTTCCGATGTGCTGCACGTGTCGTTAAATCCTCTCATCCTTCCGACCTGCGAGAATGGCTAGCATGAAAATCCAACAAAGACTCAGTCAATGTTGTAAACATTCAAAAAAGGGGATGTACCTTTACAATGTTTTATCCATAATTCGGGCAATCTAAAAATCCGGAGGCACTAAGTCTTGGAAATTCAACATTCGTCGCATCTCGTACTGCGGTGATGTCGTTATCCACATAGATGACTTTGGCCACTTTCATCCCTCTCTGAATTATTGCCATTGTTCTTGAGCAGAGTCTCGCAAACAACTCCAGCACAACCATTTCTAATCGGAACGGTTCATCCGTTTAATGGGTGCTTGTGTATGATCCGCCACGAGGCTAGATGCGGCGCATGCGACACATTGCCGAAATGCGACGGAAATGTTGGTTTGAATGTGGATAAGTACAATTGGCGCGCAATCAAAGTACCTCAAGTTACCTTTTCATTTGTATCGTCACAGCTTGAGCCAATGGCGCCAATCCTGGCATCAGGTTAAACGCAGAAGTGACTAGATGTGGTATCGGCAACAGCTCTTGCTAGCTGAAGTCCATGTTACTCATAGTTTCTTGTTGCGTCATCCTCCCAGGTTGCCGCAGTAATGGTCTAAACGTACATTCTTATTTAGTGAGGTGTAGACGTGAGCCTCGCTTTGCAATGCCTCATTAATTTTCCTCGGATGAGATGTTGAGGTAAAACAATGCACTAACTCAGAAGCCGTCTCGCTGTTGCATACCATCTTCACATGAATCTCTTCCGTGGATTGTCTGCCTGTCTGTTGGTAGGTCACCTTTTGCATACCTGGGGGAATCAGGTCTTTTGTCCCCAGGATAACGTCATAATTCTCTTCTTTTGTAACAGTACACTCTATCATAATTGTTGCTTTTTCAAGTTTTCCCCGAATTTACTGTGATCCAGACAGGCTTACGAGTGAGACCGCAAGACTTAGAAACCTGTCCTGATGCAGTCCTCAATTGGAAAGGGCTTTCTTCTAGTCCCTCTTAGTCAATCCCAGAGCTTTCACATCTCTTTTTCCCACGACGATTGACTGTACTCCCGTATCCAGCAAGATATTAGATGCAGTCCAGTTGTTGAACTTCATGGCGCCATCCTTCTTCTGCACTTTCACAGTGTTGAAATTGGTTGGCAATGAGGCACAATTTGCACCCTCCTCAGCTATATCTAGTTGTTTTTTGGCTTCTTCAGCCGTGAAAGGAAAAGTGAGATTAAGATCGGCTAGCGACAGCAATTTAACATGCTGTATCCGATTTTCCACCAAAGCTCTCAGCTTCTCTTGCAAAAAGCTGACTTGCTTGCGCGTCCCTGATCTAGTCTGGCGTAGCTTAGCAATCTCGTCCTTGTCCAAGGTGATCCTAAAGGTTTGGGGAAGCTTTCCAGCATTCCTAAGGACCAAAGTCACCAAACAGTCATGATCTGCTTGCTCTTTGGCTACTGCGGCCATTGCCTTCTCAGGTATTGCCTTTGCGCCTTTGCATACGCACAACCTTTTCTGCTACATCTGCATTATAATACACGTTTGGAGGGTCTAGTTTTGCAAACTAAGCTTTGAGTCCAGCAATTTTTGCAGTCATAGCATCATACTTATGGTTACCCTTCCGGCGACCAGAGTTATCTTTTTCCATCTTTTTACCCTTATCTGCCTCTTGCATGGCAATATTAGCCCAAGGAGGCTTCACATTTGGGTTCTTAGACCACCACTCATCTTCTGAGTATCCCTTCTTGACATTATGTGCACGTATTTGTGTGTTGCTAGCAGACAATTGCTTATCATCAGGGTAAGGACAATCTCTCTTCTAATGTCCTGATTTTCCACAATTCCAATAGTCTTTCTGCTGTTTCAGCAGTGTTGGCATGTTTTGCAAACTAGTTAAAGGCTTACTTCTCTTGAAAATTAGAGCTAGACGCCTTAGGTGAGGAGAATTTCTTGTTCTTCTTAGGAGCCATAAGCGGCCTGGATGCCTCTTTATACCAGACTTTACCTTCTTTGATGTTGCGTGCTATTTCAGCAGCCTCGTTGACTAGTCTCGCGCTTTGCAGACAGGTGTGGCCTGACTTCACGATTTGTTTTTTTGCCCTAGCATAACATAAATATGTCAACCACAATCCTGGGCTCGTAGATTCTTGCTTTTATCAGCAAGATCTACTAATCAAGACTTGACTTCCATGACGGTTTAGTTCTTCTGACGAACAAAATGCACATAACAGTGCACTTTCAGACTGCGATCTACAGGGAGGCGTTCTTCCAGCAACTTTGAGAACTGACGCAGGCAATGGTCAAGGTCAAGTTGGTCATCCCTTGCTTCTATGACCCTTCTGCAACCGCCCAGTACTTCCGCGTGACGGGCTTCAGCGGTATCACTATTGCCGTTTTGACCACTGAATGATCCTCTGCGCGTCAGCTCTTGAGCATTCGCAACCTTTTCAGACAAGTCTGCGCACAACTTCCGCAATTTTCTCACGGATCCAGCTTCATCATCATTTTCAGCAGCGGCCCTTCGCTGGCCATCAATAAATTGTAACAGGGCATTGGTTATTTCTTGTGTTAATGCATCTATGTTTAAGCTCTCAACAAGTGCAGCAGGCACCGCTCTTTCTGAAGACAAAGCAATCTTTTGGCTTTAGCAGCCTTTCTTTGGATTTTCAAATCCCTTGCCTTCTTTTGCTTTTTGAAATTCCATTCCTGGGTAAGGTCTTCCTACTTTCGGAATTCACGATAGAGTAGCAAGACACCCTTATCCAAGTACTGAACTAGGCTTATGAATGCAATCGACTGCGTGTATGAAGCATCCTTCCGGATCTTTTCAAAGAAATCCGCCCAACAGATCTCATCGAACTCTTTGAAAGAGAGACTATCATCGCCTGTTTGTCCACTAAAACACTTTGAAGACAACTTAGAATTCTCATCTTTTTTGTCACTAGCCATCTCTGTCGTGCGTTAAGAGGTCGAGCGCATCATTGGCACAGGCTGCAATGAGGTCTATAATACATGTGGCTTTATAACCAAAAAGGGAATCAAGCGTCAAATGTTTTAACTAAGGGGTGTGTACTCTTTAAAGTGAGCACCTCAAGATTGTAATCCGGTAGGAAAACAACTAATGAAGTCTCGTCCAAAAGATCACTGGAAGCACATCATGATCTTCAAGAGTAGTCCCATGCAAGGGTTCAAGCTGTGACTTTGCTCACCACTTGTGAAGTTCTTCAAGTGATTGGAAGCCATGAGGGCTTGCTCTTCACAAGAGGGAGACTAAGTGGTCCTGAAAACAAAAGAGATAAAAGTGTAAGCTTCTACTGATAACTTTGTGTCTTACAACTGGCATAATGGACTTTTAAAAAGATGTCTCTCTATGTAGTGATTTGAGATATTATATATTAGTATGCATATATTTTTATGTTTTCAAATATATTTGGAGTAGTATTGTGTGGAGTCAAGTGTGAATAGGTACTCTAGTAAC
>WELA01001243.1:0-13908 GCA_009602735.1 Mesotaenium endlicherianum
TTCTCCTGCTGGTTGATGACATCAAACTTCTCATGCAACTTCTCGACAAACTCTACCCACGTAGGGTCACCGAGTTCTCGGGCCTTACGCTCTTATACACCAGTCTGCGGCACTGCCTTTCAGTAGCGCACCGGTGTGCCTGACCTTCTCGTAATCTTGCAGTTCTGGGTAGTTCTCCAGCCACTGCTCAACATCCGCGAGAAACTTGATCAGGTAATATTTTCTGTTTCCCTCAGGATCATGTTCCTGGGGAGGTTTCGGCTTGGGCTTACTAGGCCCTCGGCCACCACCACTAGTGGTTTGAGACCCCAGTTGGTCTCTGTCCCGGAGTAGGGACATTATGATTCTTTTGTCCTCCTGCTGGGACTGATACATGGTCGCCATTTGCGACTGCATCTGAACGAACAATGCTCCCAAGTCTACATTTTGGGGTGGTAGATTAGCAAATGCAGCAGCAGCATTGGCATCTACTCGCTGAGTAGTGTCCTCAACAATCCCTCTCGCTCCTGCAGCAGCAATTCCTGCCGCATTCAGCCGGTCACGTATTTGACCTAGGGGTACATTGAGTTGTACGGCAGGAGGTGGGTTCAGAACATTGGCCCTTGATGCCATAAGTTCTTCAACAGTGCGCTCATCAGCTGGCTGTCCTTCTCTCCTTTCGGTATCTTCAGCGGCCTTTGCTACTTGTTCAGCTTCTAATCTGGCTCTCTCCTCCTCAGCTTGCTGTGCTGCGACTACGGCAATAGCAGCTGCCTCATCTGCAGCCTCTCTAGGTGCAGTATTTGCTACTGCTTCAGAATAGGTACGGGTTTCCGCTACATGGCTTTCCGCCTGGTTTTCGACATTCTCGTTATCCTGGTTCTCCATGTCTCGGGAGTTGCTAGTTTGAGACCTTGTCCTTACCATACAAAGAAGACTGTGATAACTACTCCGATACGTGTGAAATGAATCGACTTACCAAATAGGCGAGTAACAATTAATAAAGATCTTTATATGAGCAAGTAATCTTTATGGTATTTTCCGTTAACTGGTTAAACGGCAAAGGACAACACACTAGCAGTGAATAATACTCATAAGTCAGATGCGAGTAAACTAGCATCAATAATGCAAATCAGTAAACTCATACATAAGCAAGGTTAGAAGACAGTGCGTATGAAACAATGGCTTCTCGCCTTGGATTCAGATCTCTCTCAGTAAGCTGTACAAGAGAGTTGGCCTCGTTTCCGAATGCCGAACTCGAGAGCAATGCCTAGCATATGTACATGGAATGAGTTTACTGTTCAACGGTCAGTGCGATGGCACCGCCTACCCGGGAGTTAACCACGTTGGTAGGACCTCGGTTAACCAAATCCACCGCCATCTCCCATCATCCCGAATAGCCATCCATCATGGGGATGTCATCTGGCCATTCATCTAGCATGTCGTACTTAGATGCATATCAAGGCAGTTCGCTGCTACCGAGTACGGAAGTCAGCTGGCTGTCAAAGAATGTGTCAGCAAGCTGACTTAAGTTGACTTCAGCCTGCTGCTTTTGGCCGAGTCATTAAACTGATAATTATGTAAAGTCCAGCAGACTGACTATTAACTAAAGTTCAGCAGGCTGAACTTAATTAACTATTATATTTAAATGAATATTATATCCACTAATATACTGATTCATTACAATCCCTCCAACTTAACTTGTTGTCGCCTCGACAACATTAAACTGCAGAAATTTTAAATAAGGGAACTGAACCTGACCAGCCTCCCTTACTGACTGCCTCTTCAGCGTGTCACCTTAAGGGGTTGTTCCTGGGGCTTCAGGGTCAGGAGACGGAGATCTGGACCTAGATCTGGACAGCCCTCTAGGTCTGTCAGCTGGCCTTCTAAAGAACCCTGTTTGCTCTAAAGTTGGCCCTCGGGGAGAACGGAGGATGGTGGCCTGCTCTTCAACTATTTGGGTGTTGATTCCCACATAGACAGGCATTCCAGTAGGATGCTGAAATACATTGGCTAGAGGTACATGCCCCTGAGCGGAGGGGGAGGCTGGCATACCTCTGGCCCACCCGCGTGTCCCTCTTCTGGCACCCCTGTCCTCTGGGGATTTCTGTCTGTGTCTGCTGCCCAGTACCGTCAGATCAGCTTCTTCCCCTGCTTGGGCAGGTGGGCTGGGGGAGCGAGCGCGGGGTCCAGTTGTCGCCATAACGGGGATCACATTCCACACACCTGATCGTGGTTCTTTAGGAAGTGCCACTGCCTGTCCCTGGGTATCCTGAGTACCTGCTGCTGATGCTTCTCCTCTGCCTTGTTCTTCTTCCTCATCCTCCTCATCCTCCTCCTCGGAGAGAGTAGGGGTCTCGTCCACTAAGTCGTCCTGCTCCCTAGTAGACATGGAGTAGTCTACCGACCTCCCTTTCTTAGGGCGCGCTGGAGGTTGCTTGGCCTTCAGCCTACTGATATCTATCCGGCCTGCATTCTTTGCCCATTTGACAAAGGCATGCTTTCCCTTAGAGAAGTACTCTCTTCCCCTCCTCCTATGTTCCTTGGTCTCTGCATTCATATTGCTCAGGCATCCATTCAGCCTGGGGTCCCAAGGGGCAATGTGAGGTGGTAGGATGAGATAGCCGTCTAGGCCATAGTGGAAGTCATCCGGTTGGGCTCGGTCACACTCCTGCTTCTTATTTGTGACGGTCATCCACCTCCAGTCTGTTGGCTGCTGGTAGTACTGGGGTCCGTGCTCAGCCTTCCTCAGTTTACACGGGAACCAGTGGGGAGAGAACATCTGCTGTCCTGCTTCCCTGGCCAAGTACTCCCAGCTCCTTCTCTCAACTTCATTGTAAGCTGGCAGGAGTGTGAGGTAGAATACCGTATCCTTAAAGCTATCGGGCCGCATGCTCACCATCCGGATGAGTCTCTGATCTCCCACTATTCCCGGTATGGGGACCGGCTTGTCCTCTGAATCATCTGCGAGATACCGGGCCTGCTCTGCTGTATAGCCCACCATCTTAGCATAATCTTCGTAAAGGACCACGCCGGTGTGTGTCTCGATGTACCTGTCCAGTGCTGTAGCTCCTTCCTTCTGTAGCAGTGTTGTCTGTTCCAGCCTGTTGATCTCCTGGGCTGCCAGCAATGCTTCCTTCAGGTTATCGAAGTTTTGGCCACCCACCACAGTATACCTGTAAGTGGCCAAGCTCTTCTGTCTGTCCGCTTCAATCTTTTTTCTTTTCTCCTCTTCTGCCGCTGCCGCTTCTTCTTGCTGTTTCTTCTGTCTCTCCTCCTCAGCCTTCCTGAGGTTTTCCGCTTCCTGATCCTTCTTCCTCTGTGCCTCTTCTGCCGCCTCTTGTTGCTTGCGGACCCTTTCTTGTTCTCTCCTGGTGAGGGACGTCGCCGCCAGCTCCTTCTGGTATTGCTCCATTGTCCTCCTGGCTTCTTCTGCCTTGCGCTTTCTGTCCTCCTTTTGTGTGGTGGGCGCCATCCTGCACATGTAACCAGGGCACAAGTTAGTAGGATATGGACCTTTGTCATAGGGATTGCAGGAAGTATGTTAGTATTTAGTATAGTGGCTTCGCTGCTGTTTACCTTACAGGATGATTGCTAAAAGTTGACGTAGTTGCGATGCGCTACACATAAACGTATGAGTGTGTTTTTATCGCTCTCGCTCACTAACTGTCATATATTTTCCCCTCCAACTTAAATGGAGACAGGACCGCCTGTCACCTTCCCGTGTCAACTGAAATGACAGTTATGGAGGGACTCCAGCGGCCCGAAGGTGGAACCGTGTCAACGCCCCTTTGGCATTGGTCAAGTGGTCCTTAAACTCCCAAGTGTCCCCAGAGGCATCGTAACCCTTCCATCGAATGAGGTATTTCATGACATATTTAGACGATCGACGGACCGAGCGAGCGTCTAAAATCTCATCGACCTCATATTCCTCAGGGTCGCCGTCCCGGACAGCGGGGACCGGTCCCGGTTGGACAGGGAACCGACCTGTGAACAGTGTATCACCTTTGATGTACGGTTCCAGGAAGGAGACATTAAAGACCGGGTGCCCCTTGTATTCAGCTGACATGTTCAGTTTGTAAGCATTCTGACCGACACGACGGACCACCGAATATGGACCGACCCAGACAGGGCCAAGCTTTTTCTTGACCACACCAGGGAGGTACAGGTGCTGAGAATGCAGTTTGACTAAATCCCCCTTGGAAAATGTCAGTTCCCGACGGTGTTGATTAGCGTATTTTTGTTGGTTTTCTTGGGCCGTGTGCAAGTTTCGTTGGACTTCTGACAGGGTGTCAGCAAACTCCTGAGTTAACTGGAGGGAGACCGGGTTGTCAATCCCTTCAGGGTGAGTTAAAGATTCCCCTAGCACATCTAGAGGAGACTTAGGGACTCTACCCAGGCTGAGTTCAAAAGGAGTTTTGCCCGTTGACGCGTGCACCGCACTGTTGACCGCAAACTGAATTTGAGGCAACAGGTCATCCCAATTATCTTGTTTTTGGTTAATATATGCTCTCAGCACCTCCTGCAGAACTCGGTTAGTTCTTTCAGTCTGCCCATCAGTCTGAGGGTGGTTTGCTGTGCTGAGCAGCTGTTTGACTCCCATTAACCCCATTAAAGCTCTCCAGAACTTAGAGGTGAATTTTGAGTCTCTGTCTGAGATGATATTAGAAGGGAGCCCATGTTGGCATACTACATGGTTGTAAAACTGTCTCGCTGTTTCGAGTGCAGTCACTTTGACAGTTGTGGGGATAAAAATGACCATTTTTGTCAGTTTATCCACGACTACCAGTATTGAATCATGCCCGTTGGCAGTTCTTGGTAGTGAGACCACCCAGTCCATGGATATAGTTTCCCAGCGTCCCGCTGGGATGGGTAGCGGTTGCAAGAGACCTCCGGGTGGTGTGTGCCGAGACTTATTTCTCTGACACTGGTCACAGGACTTGACATATTTCAAGACCTCCCGGGGTAACCCCTCCCAATGATAATGTTTTGCCAGTTTGCCAACAGTTTTGGCCTGCCCCAAATGTCCACCCAGGAGACTGTCATGAGCTTGACTCAGTAAGAGAGACCTTATTTCCAAGTTATTAGGAATGACCAGCTTCAGCCTGCCTGAAGTGGTTTCAGTCACCCAGACCCCTCCCTTAAGCTTATACCCGAGTGCAGTAGCACGACACACACCAGTAGTGGGGCTGGGCTCAAATGTTGGGTCAGAAAGGTAGGCTTTCCTAAGTTGTTCAAGGAAGGACTTTTTCACCTTTAGTGAAGTGAGTGCACACAGGACTTTATCTACAGCATGCTGACTAAAGTTCCTTTCTTGCAAGTCAGGTCTTCTAGAGAGTGCATCAGCAGGATTCAACTTCCCTGGTTTGTAGTCGATCTGGACTTGGAACTGCTCCAGCATCTGGCTCCAGCGGTTCTCCCTCCTCGACAGCTTGGACTTCTTCTGAAAGTGGGTCAGAGCTAGATGATCTGTAATCACCTTAAAAGCTTTACCATGTAAGTATGCTCTCCACTGTTTGAGTACATGAATGATAGCTAGCAGCTCTTTATCATGCACTGAGTAATTAATCTCCGCTGGATTAAATTTCATAGACTCATACAACACAGGATGCCACTCCTGCCGTACCTTACCATCCTTTGTGGTTTTGTCAGCAGGCTGCAACAAAATAGCACCCATGGCAAAATCAGAGGCATCAGTAACCACCTGCACCGGTTTGCTGGGGTCATACACGGCTAGCACTGGGGCAGAACAAAGGGCATCTTTAAGGGTCTGGAAGGCAGCCTGCTGCTCTTCCCCCCACACATACCCGATGTCTTTCTTAGTAAGGTCAGTCAGTTTACTGGCCTTTGTGGAATAATTCTCAATAAATCTCCTATAGTAGTTAGCCAACCCGAGGAAGGATCTAACTTCAGAGACAGACTGTGGTACTGGCCAGTCCCTTATGGTCTGGACTTTCTTAGGATCCACACTGATGCCCTCTTTACTGACAACGTGGCCTAAGAATTCAATACTTTCCTTAAAGAAATCACACTTGCTCATTTTAGCATACAAGTGATTTTTCCGCAGAGTGTCCAGCACTTTCTTTAAGTGTTCAGTGTGCTGAGCTTCATCTTTAGAGAAAATTAAAATATCATCCAGGAAAACTTGCACAAACTTATCCAAATAAGGTCTGAAAATGTCATTCATAGCACCCATAAAGGTAGCAGGAGCATTAGTCAGTCCAAATGGCATCACGTTGAACTCATAGTGTCCATAACGTGTGCGGAAAGCAGTCTTGTGTTCATCCCCCTCAGCAATTCTGATTTGATGATAACCACTCTTGAGATCTATCTTACTGAACACCTTAGCGCCAGACAGGGTATCAAGCAAGTCCTCGATTCTGGGTAAAGCATACTTGTTCTTTACTGTAATTCTGTTCAGGGCTCTGTAATCCACACACATCCGCATACTGCCATCCTTTTTCTTAACAAATAGGATAGGTGCGCCGTACGGTGATTTACTGGGAGAAATGTAACCATTTTCCTCCAGCTCTGCAATCTGTGTTTTCAACTCCTCGCTCTCCAAATAAGACAAGCCATAAGTGCGTTGCCAGGGTGGCTGGCTACCAGGTAATAGATCAATCCTATGATCTACTTCCCTTTTAGGGGGTAGTCCTGGAGGCATGTTAAACACATCAGTGTACTGAGCAACAATTTTTGCAGCAGTAGGGTGCTCCGGAGGGCTTACCTTTTTCTCAACCACTTCTTCAGGTTGAGGAGGTACCTCTCTTAGCAGCAGACAGAACATTCTGTCTTCCTTCTGGTTCCAGCTTTTGACGAACTCCATTGCATTCAGCAACTTGCATCCTTCTGGAAGCCTCTTCTTTTCCTTCATTTGCCATCCACACAGGACAAGAGGAAGAGCACTGGTGGGTGCCAAGTCAGTCTGCCCATCACTGGCTCCTCTCACTTTAACTGTACCTCTGCTCCAACACACTTCAGCTTGATGTCTATTAAGCCAGGACCTGCCTAGCACGAGATCATAAAAGCCAGTGTTGAGTACCTCAAATGTAAGCGTTTCAGTTAGAACTGCAATGCCAGAACCTAACTGGACCTCAATAGGCTTGGTTATAACTCCTCCCGGGATACTTGAGGCATCTCCAAGGAATATTTTTCTATTCCCTTGGGTGACAGTAGGCAGCCTTAGCCGCTTAACTAAGTCCTTGTGAATAAAAGTATGTGACGCCCCTCCGTCAACAAATGCCCTCACCTTCCTACCTGCAATCATGCAATGCAGTAGGATAGGGGGGACTGTCTTTTCCTGACTTTCGCATTGTTCTCCTGACGTAGCAAAGAAATGTTGGACATCAGGTGGAACAAGAGCATCCAGAGTGTGCACTCTCTGGACGTCTATATTACTGATGGTCTCCTTTATCTGTTTGTCAGGCATGCATAGTGAATCCAGTTCAGCAGGACCCATAATACCTGCTACGAGGGCAGCTAGTGACGACTCACTATCTCTAGCATCCTCACAGTCAGTAGACTGGATTACTGACTGTTGCTGTCTTTTAAAGGCTGGTCTTTTCTCTCGACCTTAGGCAGGTGCTTGACCGGACACTGTTCTCTGTAGTGGCCTTTCTGCTGACAATGGTAGCAAGTAGATTTTGCTGAGGCTGGTCTCGGCTTAGTCCTACCACCACCCCTTCCATAGCCACCTCGAGAGGGACCACCTCTACCTCTAGACTGAATAGCATTGTACTCATACTCATATTCATCACCCTGATTATCCTCAGCCTGGTCTCCTTCAACTGCATTGTAGGAACCGTGGGGCTTTTTGACAATCTTAGACACCAAAGCGTTACTCTGGCGCTTGTGATTGAACTGCTGCTGATCCCAGGCGTCAGCATCCTGGATCAAGTCAGCCAGTTTCTCATACTTTTTCTCAGCAAAATGACCAGAGACCTCGGATTTCAAGCCATACCTGAAGTATGCTATCCTATACCGTTCTGGCAAATCAGGCTGCTTCATCATGTTCTCTTGGAACTTTTGAGCAAACTCAGCAACTGAAGTGGTCTGCTTCAGTGTCAGGGAGATCATCGCATAGATAGCTTTCTCCTGCTGGTTGATGACATCAAACTTCTCATGCAACTTCTCGACAAACTCTACCCACGTAGGGTCACCGAGTTGCCGAGCCTTACGCTCTTCCTTCCAGTAAAGCCACCAGTCTGCGGCACTGCCTTTCAGTAGCGCACCGGTGTGCCTGACCTTCTCGTAATCTTGCAGTTCTGGGTAGTTCTCCAGCCACTGCTCAACATCCGCGAGAAACTTGATCAGGTAATATTTTCTGTTTCCCTCAGGATCATAGTCCTGGGGAGGTTTCGGCTTGGGCTTACTAGGCCCTCGGCCACCACCACTAGTGGTGTGAGACCCCAGTTGGTCTCTGTCCCGGAGTAGGGACATTATGATTCTTTTGTCCTCCTGCTGGGACTGATACATGGTCGCCATTTGCGACTGCATCTGAACGAACAATGCTCCCAAGTCTACATTTTGGGGTGGTAGATTAGCAAATGCAGCAGCAGCATTGGCATCTACTCGCTGAGTAGTGTCCTCAACAATCCCTCTTGCTCCTGCAGCAGCAATTCCTGCCGCATTCAGCCGGTCACGTATTTGACCTAGGGGTACATTGAGTTGTACGGCAGGAGGTGGGTTCAGAACATTGGCCCTTGATGCCATAAGTTCTTCAACAGTGCGCTCGTCAGCTGGCTGTCCTTCCCTCCTTTGTATATCTTCAGCGGCCTTTGCTACTTGTTCAGCTTCTAGTCTGGCTATCTCCTCCTCAGCTTGCTGAGCTGCGACTGAGGCAATAGCAGCTGCCTCATCTGCAGCCTCCCTAGCTGCAGTATCCGCTACTGCTTCCGAATAGGTACGGTTTCCCGCTACATGGCTTTCCGCCTGGTTTTCGACATTCTCGTTATCCTGGTTCTCCATGTCTCGGGAGTTGCTAGTTTGAGACCTTGTCCTTACCATACAAAGAAGACTGTGATAACTGCTCCGATACCACTGAAATGAATCGACTTACCAAATAGGCGATTAACAATTAATAAAGATCTTTATATCAGCAAGTAATCTTTATGGTATTTCCGTTAACTAGTTAAACGGCAAAGGACAATACACTAGCAGTGAATAATACTCGTAAGTCAAATGCGAGTAAACTAGCATCAATAATGCAAATCAGTAAACTCATACATAAGCAAGGTTAGAAGACAGTGCGTATCAATGGCTTCTCGCCTTGGATTCAGATCGCTCTCAGTAAGCTGTACGAGAGAGTTGGCCTTGTTTCCAAATGCCGAACTCGAGAGCAATGCCTAGCATATGTACATGGAATGAGTTTACTGTTCAACGGTCAGTGCGATGGCACCGCCTACCCGGGAGTTAACCACGTTGGTAGGACCTCGGTTAACCAAATCCACCGCCATCTCCCATCATCCCGAATCGCCATCCATCATAGGGATGTCATTTGGCGATTCATCTAGCATACTACACTTAGATGCATCTCGAGGCAGTTCGCTGCTACCTAGTACGGAAGTCAGCTGGCTGTCAAAGAATGGGTCAGCAAGCTGACTTATATGGACTTCAGCCTGTTGCTTCCGGCTGAGTCATTAAACTAATAATTATGTAAAGTCCAGCAGACTGACTATTAACTAAAGTTCAGCAGGCTGAACTTATTTAACTATTATATTTGAATGAATATTATATTTAATAATATACTGATTCATGACAATTGCATGCCGCGAACATTCGAATACTTAGTACTTTTGTTTTTAACATAGCACGCCATAATTAAGTTAGAAGAAACACATAGTTCTCTCTTGTGCACAGTTTGTCGCACCTTCCTCTTGAATTAAAGTGTAGTATTCAACATAGGAGGTAGTCTTTTGAGGCTACCTAGAATGTAACGTCTGGTTATGGCCGATTTCTCTCAGTGTCCCCGCAGAAACTGGCGCTATTCATTATTATACTGCAAGCTGCTTGTGAGTACAGCAAGCACATGGGGTTCTTAACTCTTCTAATGCACATAATGTTGTATAAGTGTCTGCGGAGATTGTAGTAGCTGATTGAGTGCTTGGGGGTACGTTCAATCTTTAGTGAACAGGAGGATGACGAAGGTACTAGAGGCATCTTCAGAACTGTTCTTATTGCTTTGAGGGGTCATAATATCTTCACATTTTATTGAGATTAATTTTTTTCACATGTGGAATGTTATGAAGAGGGTCATGTATAACCTCACTAGATTTCAAAGCTATTACACAAGTTGTACACTCTGGGGGTTGCCTGCCATGACTGGTTAAATGACACCTAGAATGGTACTTTTGCGCTTTATCAACATATTTCAAGTGTTACTAAGAACTTGAGTAACTCAACCGATACCGAACCAAAAGGTGTCAAATTTGGACAGTAGATTCATTGGACCATAATACAACATATAAACCAGATCCCTTGCAATTTCAACAAAATTTGCGCGTTTTGCGGAGGCAACAGCTTCAAGTGTGCGAAAGTGGACACGTGTCAAACTTTGAGAGGCCATAACTTACATTTCTTTTACAATAACAACTAAATTTTTGCTGATTCAGGTTTATTAGTGTTACCTGAAATCATATAAAATTTCAGGTCATTTGAAGCAGTCTTGAGCATGGAGTGGTGAGCACAATGACCCTTGTGGAGGGCACTAAATATAGAAATTCTCCAATGTACACAAATTTGTCAATTTTCATTGAGTTTGCAACTGCTGTAAGAATAATGTATATTTCAATCTGAAACTTTGCCATAGTGTGACAAACACATTCATCTTACCATTGAAAAAAACTTGGAGCAATTCCGTTTAAACTGCCAGGTTTTACGCTAAAAAGTACCTATGTGTTCAAAAAAGGGCATATTGGGGTGCATGTGTAATTCCACTTATTGACCCATGCATGTTATAATGAGGTGTTCATTCATATAACAACATTTTTCTGCAGGCAAGCATGATAGTTTGGTGACATGAAGAAAAGGCATTGCGATGGTAGCTATATAGCAAAAAAAAACATAGATAGGTGTCAACATTAGTCTACAGATACAATTTGTCTTCTCATTTAGTATTTGACTTGAAAACATGTACAGCATACATGATGCACGTGCTTGTCAAGTGTACCCACAAGAAAAAGAGGATATTTAAGATGTGCCACACCAAAATCACCAAAGGAGTTAGAATTGAGGATCTCTCACATCGACACTAATCAATTGAATGGCCAGGGTTGATAGTATAAGCATTATGGAATTTGAATACATTGATTGAGAATTCTACCAACCACAAGAAAAATGGTGGTCATAAACTTGACAGAAGAATCTTATAAGCCACACTCTGAATTCCTTTAGGACCCTACAAAGTAAGTGCTTCTAAATAATTCTTATCTTATGTCTAGGAAAGTTTGGAAGTATCTAGTGACATCACCAGAAGCAAGCCGAAGACTTCATCAAATAGTGAGTCTCTTTGAACCAATGTTATGTGCCATTTAAGTATGTTCCTACCTCTTGCAAAAACATCACACCAAACTGCCTGCCATACATGGTACATATACCCTTAAAGTGGAGCTACAATTGTACGTGCTCCTTTCAGAATCCAACACATATTTTTATACACATACAAACCACATTATACACAGCTACATAAATACAGAAGATGGAACACAATGACACATTGACATCCCGGCAAGAGTAGACCAACCCTCTTACAGTCGAGCCGTTGCACTCTAGGAAGCCTCTTGAGCCTCCAAAGGCATTGTGTTGCGGTCGTAGTTATATATGAAGTCATTAAGCGTCTCCCTGGTGTGGTGAGCCTGGTTATTCCCCTTAGTATAAGTAGCTGTAGCTGCCATTTGGTTGCCAACCACAATGGTAGCCGCTCGCGGCTTCCGCAGCGCCACAAACTCGGCCAGTGCCTCCCTGCCGCCCACATCCCCCATCACCAACGCCCCCAACACCGCCCGCAACAGGACGTCTCAAACCAGCGTGAGAGGTTGGACCACCCAACGCTGGCGACAGTCTCTCCTGTATAAAAAGAAACAAAGAAGGCTGGACGGCTGAATTCCAAGCGCACAGACAAGCAAAGCGCAAGCACAGCAGCCAAGCCACGCCAGGCTGGGCCAGGCCAAGCCACCCTGCGAGAATGTCATGGCAGGGGTGCGGGGGGAGAGGGGGGGGGGCTGCTCAGCACGCACTCGACGACCGCATGCTGGGACAGCTGGCGAGCGAGCTCCAACGCGTCCTCAAACGTCATGTTGGCGCCCTGCCCGATGGTGGGCGTCACCGCATGTGCCGCGTCTGCCCCCCCCATTCAGCCGCATTCACAGGGGCACAGCAACATCCAGCCAAGAGTGACGGTATCAGGAGGTGCCCTCTCGGCTTCCGCCTCTGCAGCTGCAGCCCGCTAGCTTGGCAGGCCAAACCTCAGTCGACGCTTCGAGACACCCCTTGCACAGGACTGCATGACCAACTCGGAGCAACAGCAAATGACGTCTGTGATTGACGTGGACTGGTGGGTAACAGACAGTCGCTGAATGCCTGGTCCTGCGGAGGGTTTCCCCTCTCCCACAGATAATATAGCACACATAATATAGCATTGTACGAGCATGAGAAGATGGTCTCACACGGTCACGGGCAAGCGAGAGGACCTCGGACACTGTGCACACGAGAGAGTACAGGTGTGCCTTGGACGGAGAAGTCACCAGACCGAAAGCTGGCGACGAGGACCAAGAGCATGAGAGGGTGATGCTGAGTGGAGGAACTGATAGAGGCCAAAGAAGAGGATATGTGTATCTGAGAGAGGGAGAAGGAGGAGATGAGAGGGAGAGCAAGGAAGGGGGAGCAGGGATGGGAGAGCGAGAGGAAGAGCTGGAGAGGGAGAGGGATTGCGGGAGAGGAAAAGGGAGAGATTGGAGGGGGGGCGGGGGGCGGGGGGGGAGAGGCGGAGAGGGGGGGAGAGTGACAAGGCCAACCTCCTATGAGCACCATGCGGCCCTTGCGCCAGGCAGGCAGCTCGGGGAGGTCCGTCACCCGCCTCTCCAGGATATGCTCGGGATTCATCTCCTGCACCAGCTCTTCCCACAACAAGTGCACATGATTCACTCGACTCGCACAGGGCAGCATACTGGCGGGTAATCTGGTGCCCCCACTGCCACGTCACCCTCTCCCCCACCCCCACCCCCACCCCCACCCCGACCCCGACCCCGACTGCGACCCTGACCCCCAGTTCCACTCGCATCTGTCGCGCACAATCAGTCAAGCAAGACGGGCAGGAGGACACGCACAAGCTCAAATGAACAAGGGAGAGCATGCAGCCCTGCCAGCTGGAGTGCGCGTGCGTTCACAAGTGCGGACGAGAAAACGCGCAGCAGCTTGCCTGCTGGCTGAAGCTGCATGGGGGGAGTCGGCCAACCGTTGACTGCCCAGAGCGTGACCCAGCAGCTGTCAAATAGCGAGGGAGAGAACGAGCAGCAACTGAAACCTGTGGCCAAGGCCACGACAAGGGGGTATGAGCACGCGCGCGGCGACAGACCTCGATGACGCGCGCGAAGACGGGCCAGTCCTTGTAGAACTCCAGCAGGCGCTCCTTCGTCTCCACGCCGTTTGCGGAGCGCTCCTTGGTGGCGCCCTGGGAGGCCTCGTCCGTGACGACGAAGCACGTGTACATGTTGCCCTCGCCGGGGTCGCTGCTGAGCACCACTTGTCCCTCTCCAAACGAAACTATGCTCGAAAGCGGCGGAAACTCCTGCAAGCAAAGGGGGGGGATATCTCAACAGTCAACAGAAGCAGACACCACAGCCATCGACTCGGACAGGGAGGCATGACAGAGAGCCCGATGAATTTCAAGGCAGGTGAAATCGCAGGAGGAAGAGGACGGGAGGGGGAGGGGGA
>WELA01001243.1:15807-40043 GCA_009602735.1 Mesotaenium endlicherianum
CCCCCCCCCCCTTCTCCCTGCAAGCCTCCATCAGAAGACGAAGGAAGAACACCCTCCTGTTCCCTCCCTTGCCCCCATGTCCGTAAAAAGGCCAACAGCGGAGGTACGGTGACGCCGCACACATGCTTCAACAGCCACAACTTCTTGATACTGACCAGTAGCCTCTTTGCACCATGGATCTAAGCAGCTGAAAGTCCAGTAATAGAACCACAACAAATCTCGCACTCCCTTTCGCAGGAAAATCAAGACGAGTATGCGATATACAAAGTCTCCTTTCAGCAGGCACAATGTTTGGAGGGAGGCAGCGTGAGTCAGCTCTGCATCTGCACCTCCTCCACTTTGCCGCCGAAAGTGTACCCAGTGTGAACGCAGTCGTCCGGCAGCAGCTCTCGGAACGTGTCGAGGATCCGCGACCACCGCACGCACACCATGGGCTCGCCGTACTGCTCCGCAAAGTCGACATGCGTCGCCTTGAGGACTTTTCCCTCCCTGTCGACGACGTTCGTGGTGGTGCACTTGGCACCCAGCTTGTAAAGCTGCCCACCAAGAAGTTGACACGTGGCATGCATGGTGCTTCTTTTAGGCGGAAGGAGGAGGGGAGAGAACCACCCTCCTCTAGAAGGAAGAAGTATCTCTGAGCTCGCCGGTAGAGATTCATGAATGCAGTTAATATGACAAAATGGTGATTCTGATTGTTCATAACCCTCTGCTAACCTGGCCCTGCAAGCAACATCCTCTCAAAAGCTTGCTCCTCTTCAAAAGTTGTGCAAGGTAATGGATGTGTGATCGATAAAAAGGCAAGCTCCTATGATCCGAAGATGCTGACGTCTCTAAACCCTTCAACATATACGGTCCTTTTTTGAAGCCTAATTTTCAAGTTAGTTCGTTCCTCTTAAAGACCTTCTAGGGAATAATTGTCCAGATCACATACAAGGGCACATTGATCGACGGGGAACTTACTTTGTCAACTATGACAGGATTGATAGTCTTCAGGGATTTGATGCCATTGGGGAAAATTGAAATCAAGGTGCCCAAAGAGTCTCCCCTCGAAGTTTGCTTCTCATAAACCTGTGACGCAGACGTGGAACACCCGGCAAATGCTTTAGCTTCCCAAAGCACCTCCACGGATAGTTGCAACCCTCAAGGAAATGAAGAAAAATTGCCCCAACTATTTGCAAATCAAAATAGTGGAGACAACTCAGCAAAGGTTTGTTAAATATGTAATGAGATTACGTCGTTACTCCGACCGACCAAAGTGCTTCTCTTGTACTCCGTCTTTATTAAGGCTACCCGTAGCTGTTGACGAGGTGTACCTGAGCATCAATTCCAACTTTTCGAAGGGCAATAGCAGATAGTAAACCGCCTAGACCACCTCCGAGGATAATCGCAGGAAGTTCAGCTTCACCCATCGTACAGTGCTTCGTTACACACAAAATATTTGTTTTGAGGAAAATACCGGAAAGAGCTGTCAGATATATACAGCAGAATGCAATGGTGCAACGAGAATGAAGCCGAGCATAAAAGCCTCTTTACACCATCCATGCAGTTCGTGCTTCTCGGAGCACATATAGACGCAGCATTGACTTCATTCGACCACACTCGATATCAAGTACCATCGTGTTCCAGCTTCGTCATCCATGCGTGTTGCAACTTGGCACGCATATAAGGAAGCCACTCTGTCACAGTGGATCCCACTCGTTCCCAACTTTGCTGAGCAGCTTTCATCGACAGAAGCAAATGTCATTGATCAGTTAAAGCCAGTTAAAGCCCCCCTTCTCGCCTTTGGCCTTGCGGGCAGAAGTGCCCCAGAATCCAATCAACCGACAAAAAACGCACATATTTGCACACAATTGCACATATAGAATTTAGGGCACCAATTTGCATTAAGCGACAGTCGAGTACTTCATTTTCAAGAATGTGACTCAGACGGACTTCGTTGCTTATATGCTCCTTCGTATGCTACACCTTAAAAACAGAGAGCGAATCCGACAGGCAGCACTGAGGGCTTGAAAATGCTCCAAGTGGCTGTTTCTCATTATCTCGACCTTCATCGATGACTTTACGCACGTAATGCATATCAGTTGCCATTCGCCAATCATGAGCTGTGTACCTCATGGACTGTTGTGGACTATCGTGGACTCTAAACACCGCAAAGTAGATCCACTTTTGGCCAGTCATTCTTGCTCACATATGTTGAGAATTTCTTGTCGTTCAAACTCAAGTTCTTGGCCTTAAATTGTGACCTCGTGCATGGTGGAAATGCTTCTGAATTTTGTGCCTACGCTCACGTGCAAATCCGGCTGCTGAGTGAGCAAATTATAGTTGTTTCTCTTTAGAAAGTTGAATTGGCGTAAGGTGGCGCTTATCGTTACACTTTGCATGGTGACTTACAAGAATTTCGGTCTTCTTAAGTCGTAATCTTCGCTAGGAGCTATTCTTACAGTGTCTTTTAGTGTCTCACTGTAGGTCGAACAGGACTTGACTAAGATGCAATAACCTCCTCAGATCATTTCTTGAGAAGGACAAACATAGAGCAGAGAATATGGCCATACCAAACTCGGGAGAATCTGCACCGATGAGGCTTTTCCATATGCTGAAGAACTTTCTCCAGTCCCTGTTTATCTACCTATACGGTCGCTATTACAATGACTACATGTCTGATCGAGCACCGGTGAGTATTTAGCTAGGGCGGTTAGTTACATTCTATAAGGGCCGTGCAATGCATCTTTCCTTTGAGTCAGGAATGGCCTGCTCTGGTACAGTCTCGAACGCAAGCCTTAGTGAGATGTTGTCGAGCAAGCAGCGGTGTAAGGCTGCTGTACAGAATTACTCAAAACCTGGCTGTGGAAGTACGTTGTGGACTTCTAGGAACCTGTTTTGTGACTGCAGACAGCCCATCCTGGGGATTGCATTATCATACAAAGTGGGTGGCGTTGGTGAGATTTAGACCGCATGGCTAGGTATTGAATGCCAGTCTTCTGTCACATGGCGTCCTTGTAGGTCCTGAAGCCCATCAAGGAGAGGCCAGGTGTGAACGAGGCCCTGTTGGTCATTCTTCCTGGGGCCTTCACAAAGCCAGAGGCCTATCTGGCACTGGCCCACACGATACAGGAGGCTAGCAAGCTCAGGCTCTGGGTTTGCATCATCAACTTCACTCGTGACATACCAAATTCGTTGGAAATTAGACAGCGTTACGACAAATTGCTGGGGAGGGTCAAGAAGATGGGATTCGGAGCTGGTGGTCCTGATTCCACCAAAGTGTACTTCGCTGGCCACAGGTGAACTCCTTCTCTGATGTCTCTGGCCTTCATACGTTGCTGGGGAAACACTGCACTTGTGTCATTAACTTCCCCTGCAGAAAGCTAATGGCAGTGAGTGGAAGAGCAATGGCATACTCGTGCAGCTCTATGAAGCGTCAGTTTCTGTCAAACCTGTATAGGTAGTGGTGGGGTGATTGCAAGTCTCGGTGGGCAAGGTGTGCCACCGCGCAAGTGCAAGCTGCTGAATGTGACTCAATGGATGTGTGTCTTGTGATGAGGGATGAGCAGCCTCGGAGTGCTGCAGGGGCGCAGCCCAGCCCTCCATCTGGCAGATGGCTTTATCCAGATGGCAGGCTTCTTCGACCAAAAGTACGACAACCTGGCCCAGTACCCCAAGCCCGTGCTCACCCTGGGGGGGGAGCTGGACGGGCAGATCCCCCCGACAGTCATGGCGAGGCACGCTGGCGAGGTCTTTGCGGTGGAGGCCCAGCTAGGGCGGGCCAACACAGTTGCGCAGAAGCCGGTGGTGGTCGTCGAGGGCATGAACCACTGCCAGTTCTCCCACGGGGTACCCAACAGGAAGCGCGGCGACTTCGACCCCGAGGTGCCCATCGAGCAGGCCCGAAGGGAAGTCGCGGAGGTGGTGGCGGCGTTCCTGGAGCTGCAGGTGGCCGGCAGGGAGGCGGGGCCAGAGGGGCGGCAGGCGTGGGCGGCGCTGGAGGCGACCGTGAGCAAGACGGAGCGCGACTACCGCGCCTTCTGGGAGGCGTGCCTGCAGGAGACCCACGGGTGCTCCCACTACCAGGTGCCGTGCCCCGCCGTTCTCCTCCCCCTCTCTCCCGCCGCCCTGCGTTGGGCGTATCCCGCTGTTAGATTGACTGGCGCGATGCCCTGTTCATCTTTGGGAGCCTCCTTAGTGCACGTCTCAAGACTTGTTGAGTATATTTCCATTCTTAAGGTGCTTTTTGCATGCAAGTCTGTCGCATGGCCACGTTCGTCTCGGACAAACAAGCCCCCCTCATATCCAGCTGTTGCGGTCCGATTGGGCTGCACTCCCTCCCCAGCATCTTGATGTCCATGTTATTTCGCTCCTCTCTATACAAGCACCTCGCCACAACTCCCTTGTGCTCTGGACAAGCCCCAGCCTTTTTCACCGACGGCTCGTCTCCTGTCTCTCGCAGGTGGAACTGCTGGAGGCTGCCGGGGTAGCGCTTAAGAAGGAGGTGAACGTGGAGGCTGTCTGGCACGACTTCCACGATAACTTTGTCTTCTCCAAGCCGGCGATCACGAGAGAGGAGGGGAAGAAGATCTACATGCAGGTCCACAGGAAGCGGCAGGGGAAGTACCAGCTGACTAGCACCCTGTGGATCAAGATGAAGAGCGCTGAGGCTGTGGCGGCTGCGGGCTTGGGCGACGTGTCTGAGAGGAAGACTGAGAACAAGCCACGCCCCTCTGAAGCGGAAGTGGCGAGCACGTACGGTGCATCTTATGAGCGTGCTGCTGCTGCAGCATCGTCTGGGCATAGCTCCGGACCTGTCAAGGAGTCCGCTCCTCGGAGTGCCTTCAGGCACTTGTTTAACAACGTAACATTGGGCCTAGGCGCGCAGTGGAACGAGGCAAATTTCAAGCAGGCGTTGTCGCTGGTTCCTGAGACGGCGAGGAGACGGTTTGAAAGGCGCGGCAAGAAGCCGAGGTTTGGCATGGACAAGCCGCACTTTAAGCCGCCTGAGTGGGTGGCGTCTGAAGTACAGTTTGATGACAAGGGAGGAGGAGTTGTGGAGATTGTGTCTCCAATTTTGATCACACCAGTAGACTTCAAGCCAAGGTTTGCTGGCATGCATTATGTGAAGATCTGGAGTGTCGCCAGAGCCATGGAGTGGATCATGGTAGACAGTCTCACATAGAGTCAAGTATGTCCCTATGACAGGTAGGGAGCTGTTATGGGTGATCAGCCAGGTAGTGGGAGATGTTGCCTGATAGGAGATTGTGCAAAGTGTGCTCTAGGCTTATTTGATTTGCACAGTTTTATGATGGCCATATAACGCCCAAGTGCTGTTTTGAACTGCTCCACTTCCCATTTCAGGTCCTAGCTTCGACATGAAGATTTGGAGCGATTTTCTGTTATCCTAGGTATGTTAGCAGATTCTGAAGTGTAGATAGTGGTATGTTGATATGGGGATGTAGTAAGAAACATTCTCATCTGGACTGCTCCATGTTAATTCAATATTGGTGTTTGATTTCTTCTATTTTGATGGCGAGTTAAATCAATCAAGAAGGTATACGCAAAAAATGCATGCATGAATTAGCCAGAAAGTAGAGACAGGTCCTGTGAAGTACATACACATTAGGTGGACAGTGCACAAACCGAAATGTTAAAGAGGGTGGTTGCAAGCTTTACATACAACCAGGAGGGCAAGCCCAGCCTTCCTCTGCAAAAAGTCGCTTTGTAAGCACTTGCTTTCACAGTGCCTGTCTCGACGGGCTCTGCAATACATCCATAATATACATCCATACAAACATATTGAAATAGCTTTGCATGAATCAAAGTTTGAAGCCGGAGTGGATGGCCACCACTCCGTTGACAAAATTCTCGTAGTGGACCTTCTGAAAGCCAGCATCTTCCAGCATGCGAGCAAACTTACGCTGCCAAAAGTCCACACAAAGACATATCGGCTCATGTCAAGATGGTGCATCCTTCCACCGAAGAAGATACCCACCTGGAACATCGAGCTACCCAGCCCTTGCGAAGCCAGAAGGGACATGTGTACTTCGTGGCTTTTGGCAACGCAAAGCCCCCTTCCTTACATAGGCAAAGTCGGGCCGAATACATGCGCGGCCAAGATATGTGCCGGCGACTGCAAGCCTTTGAAGCACAAAGCTGGTACACCGCTTGAGTCCGTTGCGCTCGGCTAACACGCGGTGTGCGCTCGCGCGCGTGCCATATCAGCAATCAACATATGGTCATGGAAAACTCTACAGCATTGAGAGCAAGAAAGGTGCACCTGGAGCTTACCTGCTCAGGAAACTTCCTGATGCTTTCCACTAGGTACTGGTAAGAATCTCTATCGCCAGCAACGATCTCCCCCATCGCAGGTATGACCTGGAAGGAATACAAGTCGTAACTGTGCACAAACCCGCCCCCCCCCCCAGGGCAAAAGTCATCTCCGCAAACTGCTGGCAATCTGAAGGCTACCACACGGACACGAACGCGTACACGCACATTCTCCACTCACACTGTATCTGATGCTCCTCTTCACAATCTGCTGATTGCAACTAACCAGCCAAGCTACACCAGGAAGCACAGGCAAACGCTGAGCGGATTTTACTTCTTTGGGCAACGCCTTGGAAATTGATCGCAAGCCCATCACAGTCTCATGACAGAGGCGGGAAACAGCTGGCCCTTGTGGCAAGGACCAGCTAGCTGGATGCACCTACTTACAGCTGTCGGAAGGTGGGCGACTCCACGTGGCTCAGCTCGAGGCAGAGGAAGCGGCCTCCTCGCTTCAAAACCCTGCATGCCCTCCCTCGGTCCACCAGGTTAGGCCTTTCTGCCGGCAGACCCCTTCGCAGAGTAATGGAGAAGAGTGTATGTGGCCAGCTGGTGCAGGTCAGTTGCGCGTTGGGTATGAGCAGTCACAGGCAGGCAAACTGCTACTATGTGGCATCAACTAGCCAACTGCCTGTATGTGCACTTTGAGATTACTGGAGACTCGTTCCAGTGTCCCTAAGATTAACACCCTCCCTTTAAAAACATAGACGACGTCGAGGATGTGGGAGGAGTTTCCTTGCACTGCTTGCAAGTGCAAAGTCACGCACGTTGGAGTTGGACAATCACAGCAACTATGGGAAGGCGAGCCATGATGCACTTAGCCGCCGCAGAGGAGCAGAATATGGGCAAGCAGAGAGGGGCCAGGATGTGAGGGAGGCGCACACCTGTGCGCTTCCTTCAGAGCTTTGTCTATGTGGGTGACGTTGCGGATGCCAAACGCCACAGTGTAGCCGTCCATGGAGTTGTCCTCCAGGGGCAGCTCCTCAGCATTGCCCTCAAGCCACACCAGGGAAGGAGAGTCAGCCAACCCTGCAGTTTCCCCCTCCAGTCATATCAGGGAAGGAGAGTCAGCCAAACCTGCAAGGGTTGCTATCAACACGAAACCATTCGTGACGGACACTTGCATCACACTTCACCCTTCCCCCTTTCCCCCTACTCTCTCCAAACACACTCTAAACCACTCACCCCATGCAAATTCCACTCCCACGGCAAGGGCCAACTGCCAGACTGCAAGAAGGGCTTAGGGACTGAAGTTGTTGCTAGGCAACCTCTATCACGCTGTGCCAAAGGAGATGCGGAAGAGTAGCAGCTGGAACGGCTTCACCTGCCTGGGGTGCATGTGTAAAACCCAAAGAGCTGCCTGCGTGCAAACCTGTGAGACGAGGTCAGGCTGGCTTGTCGGCACAAAGGGAGTGCAGGTGTGTAAAACCCCAACCCGTGCAAACCCGTGAGACAAAGAATCCAGGCTGGCTTGTCAGTACAAAGTGGTGGGGGATAGGGTGAGCAGGAGGAGTGTGGCGGTGGTCATCGTTTTGTACCGACCTCTGGCACGAGCCCTCTGACGGCCCACTTGGAGCATGTCAGGGTTGATGTCGCACACAATCACCTTGGTGTCCTCCCCCTCGTCATCGGCAGGCGAGATGGAGCTCCGTCCAAGCCTCTGCTGGTCCTCCTGTATGTGATCGAGGACCCTAAACGCTATGTCCCCTGCAGTAAGCATCCAAGGTAGCATGGCACACCTGTTTCCTGAGCATAAAAGCTTGAATGGAAGGACGTCGACAGACGAACAAGCCTTCGAGTCAAATGGAAAAAAGTGTGCTCAGCTGTTTAAAGAGCTAGTGTCACCTAGAAATAGAGCTACATCTTGCCTTTGTCACAACCTATACGCCTTACACAGTATGCTGCAGTGATGCCAGGCATGCTTGCAAACACAAGTGGAACAAGAGTGCAAATAGTTTTCAAGACTAGCCATATAAGACTTCCCATCATTGACCTCTATTAGACAGCTCAGAGAAAAGACCTCCAGAAACTCCTCAATGAGCATCACGAGGCTTGGGCAGCAAGAGCCTTACACCTATCACTGACCTGTTCCCCCTGCAACATCCAGATGTTGCATGCCTGGGAATGGGCGCAGCTCCGACACCAACCTGTAGAAATAAAAGTTGGTGTCAGTTGATGACAGGAGATGTGATGGCAACATAATATCAGCATGACCCCCAGTAATTTTTACACTGAATCAAGAGCATTTCATGGAGCTCTAGCAGTGCTTACTCCAGTAAGTGTTAGCCTGTTGGTTTACTGGAGGTCACGGCAGTCAAAAACTTACAGTTGCCAATATGATAGCAATGCATCGTGAGCAGTAGAAGTAAGATATCATAAGGAGACTCAATGTTCAAGCACCTGCAGCAGAAAAAGTAGCATTGCGGTAGCACAACATTGAGTGCAATTCTCCACATAATAACCAGCTTGGATGGTTTCTCGCCTTTCTTTCCAAAGGCGGTGAAGGCCTCCACTCATGAGGTCATTCATCAGGTCATACTTGGAGGCTACGTTTGTGAAAACTTCTCCAACAAGGCGAGACTTGTCTGCTTCGGGGACCTTTTTGAACCCTGTGAGCCAGCATTATTAATGTAAGTCCACTGTCAGCGTTCAGATATCACATCATTACTTTCATTGTGATCCCTTCAATACTGCAAGTCTTGCCAGACCTGGAAAGGTAAGATGTGAATCAGTATATGCACGATATGACCGAATAAGAAGCATAAAACTCACCAAAATTTGCCAATTTCTCCGACTCTTCATCTTGGGACTGAGTCCTTGACGAGGAATTATATTGATGAGTCAGCAACAATGCTGAAGTTGGTCGAGCCCGCCTACTCAACAAGCAGCTTGGCCTATTTGCCAATTCTGTCAGGTGTCTAGAAAATCTACATGCAGTCATTTCTAGAAATGATCTGCCCAGTTTGAAATACAAGATACTCTTCCAGACCAGTCGCCACTTAAGACAAAGACATCAGATAAAGGAGAGGTCACGCAAAAAGGGACGACATTACAAGGAGAGGCTTATCTCGAAGATTGATGCCAGAGCAATCTATCGCCTGACTGAGCACTTAATAGTTTCAGAAGAGACTTGGCATCGTGGTACAGATACGAGCACCCTAACCTTTCTCAATAGCTTGGCATTTCTAAGTATCTATATCTTCGACGAGCACATAGTGCAAGGCAAGTTATCAGTGGTTCAATTGTCCTTGCTTGGAACACATGGTCTTTACGAACACCAATTCGTCCTCTTGCATCTCTGGGTGCATACATTGGCCCCTTGCATGCACTTGCATGTGCTTGCAGGGAACCCTTGCCTTGTATCCGCCTACGACCTTCGTCCACTTGGCAAGGTTTTTATTAATATTACCGCTGACTTTTCTTGACAAGGACGTTGAACGTCGTGCTCACTTCAGTTGTATTGCGCCCAATTGCGCCCAATTGCGCCTCTCTGCGCCTCTCTGTTGCTCGCCGTCGTCAATATCCGTCCTCACAAGTCATAGCTGGTCATCAGCAGCTGACCACCCTGCCACCACCCGCCATCTCCCGCTTTTAGGAGTTGATTCATCGTTACTCCCAGTTACTCCAAGTAAACATCTCGAGGAGGTGCGAGGACTGGCGAGGAATGGCGAAGATAAAAGTCAGGAGGTTCTAAAGGTCAAAGCCAGTCTAAGCGTAATCGACTGCACCGGTCTACCCCGGTCAATCTCGCTGGAGCCTGGCACTACACATGAATGACACGTTGTGTCGCGTCGTAGTGCTTCGGGTTTGTTCGTGGTGTTTGTACACCCCTCTCTCCGCACCGGTTATATCGAAAGCAACTTGCAGGATTATGCCAAACAAGCATATGAATATGCTTCCTGGCTGAAGAAACGAAGTGGATGGAAGTTATATAGCCATCCTTGAGTGATGAAGTGAAGGGCCCTCAATGTTCGATGATACTCTGGCACCAGTTAGATCTTCTACGTTGGAACACGTATCAAATCGTGAAAAGGTTGTCTCGTTCACCTGGCATCGTAACAGTTTACGCTCAAATCAAGTTTGCTGTAAACAATGCTGCAGCGCACAAAGTAAGATTGAGGCATTACCGTATACGCAGCTTATCCATTATCGCTAATGGGAGTTGCAAAACTATGTAGTGCTATATTCCTGCTACAAAAGACAGATTCGCTCCACAGCATTAATTTTCAGTAAGTGCAGTCTGACCCCTGGCAAGAAAGGTTTCCTTTCTCCTGAGAATAGTGTCAAGCTTCGGACAATTTAGTGGAAATGCTTGGCCCGGAATTTCACTGGCTACTGTGTGATAATAGGTGTATACTGAGTGATGCACGAATAGAATTCGCTACCAGGTTACCACATGTAGTAGTAACCCATTCAGGTTCAAGCTTGAGGCTACTCAACGTCAGAAGTCTGCTGCCCCTTTCAAGCTTTACTCTTTATGCAATACTGAGGTAGCCCTTCTCTGGAAGGAGGTGTTGTTTCTACAGTATGAAGTCTGTGCTTACTTTAGTAATCTTGTCCCTGGTCACACAGTCCAGCAATGCAGAGTGTAGAGAACCTACAGACTGGTCGGATCGAACAATTTACCAGCTTCTTGTAGACCGCTTTTCAACAGACAGCGGTACTAATGGCTCCTGTCCTTTGACTGGGCCCCTTAACAACAAATATTGTGGAGGTACATTTAAGGGGATTATTGACCACTTGGACTACGTTGCTGACATGGGCTTTGATGCAATTTGGATCTCACCTGTAACAGAAAATGTGGAGGGTGGCTATCACGGGTATTGGCCAAAGGACCTGTACCGAGTAAATCAACATTACAGTTCTGATGGAAGTGCAGACACAGCAGCGAACAACCTTAAGGAGTTGGTGGCGGCTGCACATGCGAGGTATTTATACATCCCTTGCCATTACAAAATGTGCTTATGTAACAATCTATGTACCATATGAGTTCGTCTGGTTCAATATTTATGAGCAACTTTTGAGCTGAAGGAGCAACTGAATTGATTGCAACACAGAGTTAGCTGTCAACTTCTGTCCACTTCATGCATTGAGAATTACAAGCTTCAGTTATGACAAGTATGCATCTTTCAAACACAGATCATATCCTGACCAAAGTTACATTTATATTTCCAGAAATATATGGATCATGCTGGACGTGGTACCCAATCATATGGGAGGCCCTTCTGTGACGTACATTGATAATTACACGTTATTCAGACCATTTGACAAGAAGGAGCATTATCATGATTACGTATGTGGAACAGATCTCTGCATTCAGGAGTCTGGTGACTATTTTTGCACCATTCCAAAGGATGCTTACATCATTGACGAAGCCAACTGTCAGGTGAGGGTGGGGTAAGGCTAAAGGTGCTAGTTTGTTTGGAGGACGATCTGGCAGGTTCTCTACAGAGATCTAGTGCCACGATTGCAGCTGTTGTATTGATCCTTCTATCATGAAAACAAGCTGTCTTTACCCTTCATAGCATCATCAGCACTCCACTGCTGGGTGTCTTTAATGCGCTCTTGCAGACATCAGATAAAGACTTCAAATAAGTCACCACCCTATACTTCAAACTCGTGCAACATGTGTATCATATAACTCATGTTACATGTGGTTGCCAGCATTGATTGATGTCCTACATTGCCTCTCTGAACCAAAATAGATGAAGAAGAGGGTTAATCCACAGTCCTGTACATCCTGCTACCAATGATGATGGTATCATCATTGGTACTATGGATGTAAGAAAATTTGAAATAATCTCAGCCCCCTTGTCTTTATTTTCCAGGCGTCTTCACAAGATGCTGTGGAGCTGTGCCGAGAAGCACCTGGACTATTTGATCTTGATCAGTCCAACCAGTTTGTTCGTGAGAACCTCACCTACTGGGTAGACTGGGTCACAAAAGTAAGCTTTTTATAAAGTATTTCCTTGACTTTGATGCACTTACGTACTGCAAGTTGCAATCCATCCAAGACATATGTCTTGTACAATTTCGTAAATAGTTAGTGACACAATATCAATATCTGTACTGCTACTGCTCCTTCTTTTCTACTGACTACTACAACCGGTAAGCACAATGTGGTCTTCGTACCACCTGAACTTGCGTAAATTGTAAATTCTTGAGCAGGAGTTCCAAATCGACGGCATCAGAGCAGACTCTATGAAACACATTAACCTTGACTTCTGGCAAGAATTTAGGGCAGCAACAAACTGCTATCTCATTGGCGAGGTCCTTGCGGATCATTTTCCTTGCTATGTGGCTAACTACCAAGAACAGGTATGCCTTAAGAGCCACTGGCATTTTTCGTGAGTTTGATGCTTGAAAGTCTTTGCAGGTACTGGCAATGCATCTGACAGAGATGTACAAATGAAATGCCTAGACATATTCATAAAAGGTCAAGCTTGAACCTTACAAAATGAGTGTTAGTCACTGGTGTACAATTGTTGAATGGTCTACATACAAGTGGGGATTGGATATTCAAAGTCTCAGGATACTTAGTGCTCCAATGCCTAGCTAGAGCGAATGTCAGCAATGTTCATATCATCATTCTGGGAGGGAAGTGATATTAAGCTGTTTAGACATGAGACACATGTACGCTATTGAAGGAAGTGTGCTTGGTATTAGTGGTTGTTCCAAGAGAAGAGAAGTGCCAGCTCCTTCCAAAGTAGTTTGTCAAGAAGAAAGAAGTGCTTGACTCAGTATCTATTTTGGTTTGCAGGTTTCATTCCTATGGTCAAAGAACGGTTCTACTTTTCCTGTTCTATATTATGAATCTCACATCACAAACATAGTCGATGGCAGTCAAGCAGGTTTTCTTACAGAACATGAGGCAGTTTTTGAGTTGGAGTGCAGTAACCAGGTTGTTGCAATGTACTGCAAATAAGAGCCATACATCGAGCTAGGACGTGGGAAGAGTGTGGACCTTAACTTCTCCTTTTTCAAGGTTGAGGCCTTCTCTAAAATATCTCTTCTTATTATTGGTTCCTCTCACCACATTTTGCAGGGGGCAGCAGATGGGCTACTTTCTTACCCTCTGGCAAACACTCTCCGATCCGTGTTTGGAGGTAGTGAAGACATGCGCCAGCTGTCAGATATGGTGCAAGACTACAAGGACAATTTTGCTGACTTGAGCGTACTTGGGACGTTCTTGGACAACCATGACCTCAGCCGATTTGGAAGTTTGAATGGAGACTTGAAGGCAGCTGAAAGTGCACTTTTGTATGTGCTCTTTAGCATTGGCATCCCCATCGTGTACTATGGGACCGAGCAGAGCTACTCTGGAACGTAAGAACTCCCTGCCCACGTAGCTTTCGGCTCCTGGAGGCATTTGTCCCCCTCCTGCTTTAAGTGGTACAATAAGTGCAGATTGTTGTACTCGCAGTTTTTCATGCAGAAATAGCGACCCTCTCCTGATTTTGCGTGGTTATTTACTTCCTCATTGGATAACGTGCTGAGATGAAACAACGACATAACCTCCAAGTAAGCTGATGACGCTGTGCATCAACCACTTGTTTGCTGGCTATGACCGTATAACCAACATGCTCCCTGGTGCTGATGAAGCAGAAATGGTCCAGTTTCTTTGTGCTGCAGGTACGAGTATGACTGGAATAGGGCTCCCTTGTGGTGGAGTGGCTTTCAAACAGACACGCCCATGTACTTATTCCTGAAGAACATCATCAGCTTGAGGAAGCTATACAAGGTAAAACATTGTACGATGTCAAAGCCAGTACGAGGATGCAGGCAAATCAAAGTGACCGCCATTCAGCAACACATTTGACTTTGCCTGGTGCTAGTGGTGCTTTTTGCTAGTTAGGTAGGTACATATTTAGCTATGAAAACAATGTGAGAGCAATATCGCAGATAGGGGGGAAAGGGGGGGGGAGGGTCCTTGTTCTCTACAGTGTTTTAAATTCATGCTCGGATACCCAGTCAGGTCTTTTTATGCACTTTCTCCAATCTTCCCCGACTGCGGAGCATAATCACTCCCTGGCTTTGTGGTGGCTTTAAGTTTCCAGGAGTAGCTTGCTAAAGAGGTAAGCAACTTCACTGCTGCTCTGATGCAGGTGTGGAGGTATGAGCAAGTTGAATCTTTCAGTTCGGTGGACATGTACGCCTTCTATAGGGGTCCTGCTCTTGTGGCTATTACGAACCAGAAGTACAGGATAAGCTACACCTTGCCCCAGTCAGCACATCCATTTCCGCCAAAAGTGACTATTTGTAATCTGCTTATAGCCGGCTACGATTGCCAGGTTGTAAAGCCCGACGGATCGCTGGATATCATATTGGAAGCAGGGGAGCAAAAGATATGGGTTCCTTACAGTAGAGCTCAAAATGATGTGTTGGCGATTGCTGATTGATATACTCCGCTGGACTTTCCCATGTGTGCCATATGTAAGTTGTAGCTTATAGACTGTATGTAACATGATAGTTTGTACTATGAATTGCAAATGTAAGCTTGAAGTATTGACATTGTGTACCATGAAGATGGTTTTACTTGTAAGCATAGACTTGTAGTGCTACCATTTAAGGTGACGAAGTGTACCTTGTGATCACCAGCATTTCTTTTACCATGTATATAGAATAGCAGGTACGAACTATTAGTCTAAAATCTTGTGTCAAGAAGGTACAGAGCATACATGTACACTACTTCAAAACCAAATGTCTTTAAAGGAGGAATTTTTTGCTCAAGTACAAAAACTAGTACCTAATATTGTTGTCTTAGAGACTGTCTTGTACAGCTGGATAAAGTCATAAATGTCTGTGACTTTATCTTGAATTTTCAACCCTCAAGACCTATGTGATACTTGTCTGATTGTACAAACCAAGAAAGGATGGGAGCAAGTGTACCACAGACAGAAGCGTACATGGTTTTAATCAGAAGAGGAGGTTGTTCACAGATGAGAATAGACAAGATAGAGATAGCGACGCACTCTTGTACTAGCGTCATCATATCGAGTAGTTTAGAAGATGTTCTCTAATGGAGGATAGCTGAAACAGATGCCACTGATAATCTATAACTTTTATGCCCCCCTTAGGTATGTGATCTGGTTTGTTGAATGGTTCAACATGAGGCATTAAGTTAAATATACTGACACCAGCTGGCAGCCACTACCCCAGCTTTATGAAATGATAGTATATATTCAGATGAATCAGCTCCCCTGCATCGTACGAAGTTCGCGTGCAAGAAGTAAAGTCGTTGTTACCTTCAAGGGGCAGGCTTGCTACTTCCATTACTACACAACACGTTGTAATAATTAGTGCATTGATTAACCAAGGTTTGCTAGTTGCTTCCAAGAGGTGCAGTAGTGCAGAGCAGAACTCGCACTCTACCCTTATGATATAAGCTAATACTAAGCAATCTCGTATCTCCAACTGGTAAGTTGCGACATGAAAGCCGTCCAATGGCTAGTATATTTTAAGCGAGGCGCTGTCAGTTATCTCACACTTTCTGTGTAGGGAGACCTGAAAATGACACTAATAAATTTGGAAGAAGTTTTGGAGATGCATTTGCTCAGTTGCTGGCAAACAGTTGGCCCTCTGCTTCGCAAATGTGCATGAAACTTGGCCTCCCATTATGGTACTCGAGCCCTTTATTAGAAATACACCGACTGCGTTTGGGTACTTCAGTGTCCTCATACCTTGCAAGCTCACGAAGACCTGCAAGTGGCCTCGAGCGCCCAAACCTGACTTCAGAAGCCAGCTAGATTTGCAGATTGACCAAGTATTACCAACACAGAGTCAAGTTGCAGACGAACCTACCCTCACGAAGAAAATAAGCGCAGGGACGTAGCATGCCAGTGCTTCCCTATGCTGGACGACGATGTGCATTACATTAAATGCAACTCTGTGTAGGACGGTCTAGGAATGGACTATGATAGGTGATGGTAGAAGGTCCAAAATGCTTTGCCGGCAATATTGTGCCCCATTACGTGAGGATCTGTAAGCTTCGACAATCCCAAGAGCAATATCGAGTGTAGGTTATGAAGGTCCTCTTGTACGTCCACAATCGGCTTGGAAGCAACGTCTGCCAATTATACCACTTCTATTGCAGACTCAGTGTTTCGTGTATCAGTGGTGAGACAAACTAATTGCGTAAGGAGTTCTTCGCAACGCATCAATTTGCATCGCAGAGATGATTGCTATGAAGAAGTTGCAGCTTCGGGATTGTTTGTTGCAACAGGGGCCTGCTGTTTATAGTCGAGTATCGCTGCAAAGCAGACTTCCGGCTCGAGGCTGCTTATATTATTCCTGGTATTGGCCTTTTCACCATACAACATGGCTGCTATTGACAAGCGGTGATGCTGTGTGAAATTCGAAGTGTTATGCATGTGGAGGCTAACAAACTGCTGAAGCATAATCCTAACCTTGTTACTACAATCTTTACGAACTATATGAATGTGGTCGAAACCTGATGCCGCTGACACATATAATTTGCAGGTTGAAACATCCCAGTAGCCCATGTTGAACTCTGGCTCCCACTTTTTCTGGATCCCAGTTTTAATTGCCGAACATGAAGGCTGCATTTCTTACTGCTCTTCTGGCTCTACAGGTGCACTCCTTCAATGCAGCTTGCAGAGGGCCTAAAGATTGGTCAACCCGTACAATATATCAGCTGCTTGTAGATCGCTTTTCGACGGATGACGGCTACAATGGAACATGTTCTTCAGCAGGGTCCCTGGACAGCGTCTACTGTGGAGGAACGTTCAAGGGTATAGAGAACAACCTGGAATACATTGCAGACATGGGCTTTGACGCAATCTGGATAACACCTGTGACAGAAAATGTAGAGGGAGGTTATCACGGATACTGGCCGATGGCCTTGTACACAGTAAATCATTACCTGAGCTCGGAAGGCACTGTAGAGGCAGCTACTAAAGACCTTAAACAGTTTGTGACAGCTGCTCATGCAAGGTATGCCATGTTATCTACAATGATCTGCCTGCATGCATCTAGCTGCGCTTCTTGAAGCGCTTCTTTTTGCGGCCATGGTGATCAAATTGTTGCTGTATAAGCCAGCAAAGTGCAAGAAACTCAAGGTGTCCTTGTTAATTTTGCGGCGGAGGGCATCCACATCTTTAAACACAGAGAATGACTACAAAAGTGGTCACTTTTTTTTGTGCACATTGAGTGCCACCCGTCGTCATCAGCTGATTATTAGCTGGCACTTTTGTTCCAGCAGAGCACGAAATACGAAATCCTAACAAAGATGAATGTGTGTGTGTGTGTGTGTGTGTGTGTGTGTGTGTGTGTGTGTGTGTGTGTGTGTGTATGCGCGCGCGCGTGTCTGTGCACGTGTGCGCACGAGCAATGTGTGTGTGTGTGTGTGTGTGTGTGTGGGTGTGGGTGTGGGTGTGGGAATGTGCATATGTGTTTGTGTGCGTGCACGCATGGAGGCGAAGGGGGCGCCGATGAAGACACACCAGCACAGGTGTTGTAGAGCTACCAGCGCCACTCTGGAGTCAAATGTGGAGGAGGAAGGGGAGAGGCTGAGAAGAGGGAGATTTTGCTGCTACTTAGCCAACTTGGTTTGCACTCACAGGGAGCCCCCAGGCCCTGGGCACAGCCTTGCAGGAAGTTGAGGCANCGTGTTGTTAGAGACATTTGGGTCATGATAGATGTGGTACCCAACCACATGGGAGGTGCCTCGGTGACATACTTGGACGACTACGAAATATTCTCTCCGTTTGACAAGAAGGAGCACTACCATGACTACGTGTGTGGGTCTAGTCTGTGTAACCAAGACCCTGGGGATCACTTCTGCACCATTCCTTCCAAGGCATACAGCGTGGATGGTGTTTCTTGTAAGGTAAGAGCTGCGACTTGTACTTGTCATGTCGGCAGTGGGCTAGACACTAGTCTAGACTGCGGGTCATTCAATCTCTGACATATTGAATCTTGAGTGGAGATCATACTGGAGCAGTCAGAGGGGCTGTGCCAGCTTCTTCATACTAGGAAGCGTGCATGACATTTCATCGTCAAATTTCTTATTCGTCGACTCTTCACTCATCTTCAGTCGTGGTATACATGCAAGTTTGCAGCCAGAGGCCTCCAAATGCAAGACTCTTGCTAATTGCATGAGGGCTTCACATGTGAGTTGAAATCACATGGATTCTCACGCAGTATTGCTTGAAGTATTTCTCTGTCTGTTGACTTCCGACAAGTGTGCCTTTGCTTCATTTCTACAGGAACCATTGATGGAAGCCGTGGACCTGTGCCGAGAAGCTCCTGGTTTGTTTGACCTTGACCAGTCAAACCCCTTTGTGCGCGACAACCTCACTTACTGGCTGAATTGGATCACGGCAGTAAGTTCAAAGACATGCCTGCGACCTCGCATGAGAAGCAGACCTCTTGACAGAATGCACGCATCCTGCCAGACCTGCAGTCTTCCTGCATGTCACCTGTGAAAAACAAAGTCCAGCCTTCAACGCCAGACTCACATCACCTGGCATTCTACTTCAGGTGCAAGTATTGTGCAGTTATCCTCAAACCTGTCCGGTCTTTGTTCGAGGAGATGTGTGCGACGAGTCACCAATACACTAGGTGGTAGGGTGATGGAGCAGGAGTTCCAGTTCGATGGCATCCGAGTAGACTCGATGAAGCACGCCTCCCTGGACTTCTGGCAAGAGTTCAAGGCTGCGACGGACTGCTACCTCATTGGCGAGGTCAGCGAGGCCAACTACTCGTGCTTCCTCGCCAACTACCAGAAGGAGGTGAGGACTCCAATGCAGGTCCCACTAGCCTCGTTGAGTCTTGACTTGCCTGAAGACCAAGCATGCATCAAGGAAGAGCTGCAGACGCCATCTGAGGGTTGGGTACTAGAGGTTCCTCATGACTGTCTGCCTTCTGTCCCACCTCCGAATCTGTTGTGGCTTGTTAGTCTGTTGTGGCAAGCCTAGAAGAGCCCAAGAGAGCCTAAGTGGGCCTTCCAGAGCGTCTTGTGTGTCCACTTGGAGATAGCCAACACGCTGACGAGGTAGGTGGTTGGGAAGGAAGTTGGGCAATTGCAGATACTAGCGACTGTGCGTCCAGATTATTGTGTTATCAGGCAGCATGCCAGTTAGAACATGTCAACCTGGCGTGCGTGGGTATATAAAAGTTCCTTAGCTTTGGAAGGAGATCTGCCAGCTGCTCATGTTGGGTGCATGGAGAAACTGACATGCATCTTTTTTGTGCCCCCCTTCATACACAAACTTTCTCATGAACATGTTCCTGTTTCACTCCATGCAGGGAGCAGCAGACGGATTGCTCTCATACCCCCAGGCTTACGTTCTGAGGGACGTCTTTGGAGGCCTTGAGGACATGCGCCAGATATCTTCCATTCACCGGGACATGAAAAATACGTTTGCTGTCTTGAGTGTTCTCGGAACGTTCTTGGACAATCACGATCTTGATCGATTCGGGAGTCTGAACGGAGACCTGAAGGCCGCGGAGAATGCGCTGCTTTATGTTCTCTTCAGCGTCGGCATCCCCATTGTGTACTATGGGACGGAACAAGGCTACTACGGAATGTAAGAAAATCAGGAAGACTGCTCCTTGCTCTTGGCCCCTCATTACTCTGCACTCATCGCAATCACTCGTAGGCTGGCACATACTATACTGGAACCCAACTGCAGGGCTTGTTGACTAACAATTTGCGCACGGAAGCTGGCAGGGAATAGGGTTCTGATGTTGTGTAACTCAACGTCCTCCTTGACTTCCTGTTATGACTTCGTGTACTGCTCTGCCCCTGCTTGGCAGGAGGGAAGAGGACGGGAACAGAGAGCCCTTGTGGTGGAGTGGCTTCAAGACTGATTCTCCTCTCTACGTGTACCTCAAGAATGTGATCCGCCTGAGGAAGGTGTACGAGGTATGCTGCCGACAACATCAGCAGAGCATGTTGGGGACATCCATTGCATGTGGGAATTGACTTAGTAATACATACACATTCAGTTTTGACTTGCCTCACCCTCCTTTTTATCGTCCTCTTTCAGAGCCTGCTAGTCGATTGGTATGTTTCGAGTTCTTGTTGTCAGACAACCAATTATTAGCATGAGGTGTACATGCTCCCCATAGCTGAAGCAAAATTATATGCGCTTTCGTCGATGTTTGCTATCTTTTGCAGGTTTGGAAGTATGAGCAAATAGAATGTTACAGTGCGATCGACATGTACGTCTTCTCGAGGGGTCCTGTTCTTGTCACTCTCACCAACCAGAAGTACAGGATAAGCTACACCTTGCCCTCGACGGCCCATCCTTACTCACCAGGAATTATGATATGCAACATTCTTGTAACTCAATTTGACTGCCAGAATGTGCAACCTGATGGCTCATTGCCACTGACTTTATTGGGAGGAGAGCAAAAAATATGGGTAGCTTCTAGTTCCCCTGCAGGTGTAACAGGCAAAGCCGATTGAATCAAGGCCAGTACTTCTACTATCTAAGAAACTACCTCATGACATGCTGATTGGTGCACAAGATGTACAAGACAGGTCTCTCTTTCCATAACTTCTGCTGTGTCTTAATGAGGTCAGCTTACATGCTGAGCAAATTTTAGTACCTGTCATACCACCACACAAAATGAGAGATGAGAGAATCAGCACAAAGATTCCAATGAGAGCATGAGAAAGGACTCCCCAACATGTGCAATGTTAAGCAGATCGCATGCTGCACTATGAAGGCATCGCCACTAGAGGCGAATGCATCGCACTAAGCTAGTTACGTTGATGTGGGCCACCTGCCCTCTTTCAACACATGCCAACAAACACCAACAAGAATTACCAGCGACATTCTCTCATAGCTCTCATCTTGGACGACACATCATGCAGCAGATTAAATGCAAAAGCAGCTACAGGGGCCCGGGCCAGATGCAGCTCCTCCTCTGCCCAGTTGAGAAAGTGCACAAAAGCTTCCAATCTTGAACCAAGCAACCGGCTGGGTGAAGAGCACGGCCTTGCCTGCAAAATTGTGGCCCATGCAGAGCATGCCGCTGCTGCAAGGCAGCGGTGGGCATGTGGGGCTGACTCCCTACTGATGTTGTTGAAAGCGGCGCCGAAAGCGGGCTGTGGCTTCTCCACCCACAGGCTTTCAGAACATTTGCACTCCAACCTGCTCACACCTCTCCTCCTGGTTGCGCGCCCGCTACCTGTCCAACGCTTCCTGGCTGAGCACAGGTAAGCAGCAGGAGGCTAAAGCGCCACGTGCTTGACTGACGCATCTTCTGCAGAGAGGCATCAGTTTTTCAACTCCTTCCCGCCAACGGGCGCGAGGAGCTCAGGAGCAGGGGGGGAGGGAAATTCCTCTGCGGGGGAGCCAAACTGGCGCCAGAGGAGAGCGAGACCGCTGCCCATGATGTTCATGAGCACGGCCGAGAGCGCTGCGGGGATGGGCGCCAGCGGGGAGGCGAAGTGCTGCGTGGCCAGCACCACCCCCAGCGACGAGTTTTGCATCCCCACCTGTGCACCACAAGTGCCACCAGCTTGCAGACTGCTGAGAGCCTTTCGCCTGCGTTCCAGGGGGGGCTGGTAGGCACATTCGCGGCGGTCATCATGGACATGCGCATGGCGCATGCAGACGTGTGCCAACATACGTAGGTCTATACGTAGGCGAGAGAGAGAGAGAGAGAGAGAGAGCACATATGCATACCTCGATGGAGACGGCTCTGCGCTGGGGCTCGCTGAAGCCCACTAGCCATGCTGCTAAGTACCTGAACATGAGAACAACCCGTCCACTACCCTTGCCAGTCAGAGGTAGCCAGAGGTAGGCGGCTTGACAACCGCTGGCCTCTGCACAGCCCAACAGCCTGTGTCTGACATCGGCAAAAGATTACATTGTCTCCTTTTTGCTTCACCACATGGATGCGGCTGAGATGGTCAGTAGAAACCGTATGCCTCCTGCCTCCTTTGAAAGGCTTAGAAAGTTCTGCAGTGAGGTTGTCCCACGGCTCACAGGCACGTGGATGTCAAACGAGCAGAAGAGGAAGGGTCAGCTTTTGCTGTAAGGTCTCCTCCCTGCCCATCAATGCTACATCTGCTCTGCTGGCCAGCCTCTGGCCCTTCGCAATCAATGCAAGAGTGACGTACTCCGAGGTAGACAAAGTTTGTGTTACAGCAGCCGAAAAGACGACCTGGCAGCAAATGGAAGGGTTCTCATGCCTTTGCCAGCAAGTGAATAGGCGTGCACTCGGGCACATCAGAAAGCACTGTCAACACACGGAGCACAGGGCAGCGCCTGCTGTCGTCAAGGCAGCGGAAGAAATACCCGATGAAGAATCCAGTGCTGTGGACGAACAGCACGCCCGCCACCAAAGCTCCCAGCTGGCTCCCAGAGGGGCCGCCAGCAAGCCCCCCGGAAGCTTCTAGGAGGAGCGGAATGTTGGCTGAGAAGACACTGCACGCCCCACGCGCCCGCCGGGGTCCACACTTCAGTGCCAATAAACACGCCTAGACATGTACCCTATGTGTGACGCAGCGTGGGCGCCATGAAGACTGCAGGAAATAGAGCCCAGGCAGCGCACGAGAGAGCTGCACACATCCTGACAATATGCATGATGATTGTGCTAGAGGCGATCAGCGGCAGTCCGCCAATATGCCTGCTCTGCCCCGTGGTGGAGGCTGCTCACACTTCCACCCTTCCTGCCCGAGGCCTGTCCATCTACAACCCCCAGCTCAACTGGGCAGGCAAGCAAGCGGGCAGGCAGGCCGACTATCCAAATCGGCACCAACTCCATCACCACAGACACCTAGCAGTGTCAGCAGGTCTCCTCCTCTTACACACTCATGCGCCGGTCCTTCCCACCAGACGCCTTCCCGCCTGCTCACTCCCCGCCCCCCCTACCCAACCGCAGGCATCGTTAGGTCAGCACCGTTAGAAGCTCTGTGGGTGACACGAGAGAGACGCAGTGGTTACCTGCAGGCCAGCACGGACGAGATGAGCACGGCCACCAGGGGCGAGAAGCGCGAGACGCGCGCCACAGCCTGCGGCTGCGCGCTCTGCAGCCACGTGCCCAGCAGCACGGGCACCACCACCACCTGGCACACATACACACACACATGCGCGCGCGCGCGCCATGCAGGCCACCCAAATAAAAACAGATGTATGTGTGTTTTGAGCTTAAGAATGTGCATATGTGTGTGCGCGCGCGCGCGTGTGTGTGCTTGTGTGTGTGTGTGCACATATGTGTGTGTGGCACGTGTGCATGTGTGTGTTGGGGGGGGGGGGGGGGGGGGGCGTGCGGGCGTGTGCGCGCGTGNGGGGGGGGGGGGGGAGGGGTGCGTGCGCGCACGCGGGCGCGTCCATGTGCGAGGCGGTTGTTTGTCCCCGTGACTGCCGAGGAGAGAGATATCCGACGCTCTTCATTGAGGGCGAGATGATGCTCAGACCTCAAGCTGATGGATGTGAGAAAGGACCAGCAAAGGAAGAGCTGAAAGGTGAGACGCAGAGGAGGAGGAGGAGGAGGAGGAAAAGATGCTGGCCCAGCAGCACGCCTGACTCCGCGATAGCTACGCGGGCGGTCCCCACAACTCTTCCAGGTTTTATCTGAAATCAAACCTGGAGTAATGCCTCCTGCCTTTGCGGCAGCATGGGTAGCTGAACAGAACACATCCTTCCTGCCTGAGAAGCTTTTCTGCTCAATATGCTGCCTCAGCAAACCCGCGACATTGTGCTGCTCGTACGCCAGCTGGCACAGCATGGCCCCCCCGCTCCCTCACTTCACACTACTCTCTGGCGCACGCCCCAAAACCTGGATCATATTAACACTAAGAAATGCCCTATAGACTCCTCTAACACCCAGGCAACTTCCCCAGAACGGGACAGGGCGGGACGTGGAAGGGAGTTAGGGTCAGAACCCGGGCCAGCACCAGCCCAGCACCAGCATCCCCGCCTCCCCTTACCCCCGCTCCCCCCTCC
>WELA01001243.1:40171-57054 GCA_009602735.1 Mesotaenium endlicherianum
GGGGGGGGCGGCGTCGTGCGATCAGAATTTCTTTGGATCGCAGGAAGGGGCCTGTTGGGGGCATTACATGCAGGTGCCAGGTGCAACCCAGACGTGGAGGAGAGCAGGGTCATGTAGTCCGTCAAAATGTGTTTGGATCCTGTGCAGGGGCTGTTCAGCAGGTGCCATCTGTGTGGTAAGATAGAAGACTTATTAAGGTCCTCATCTCCAGTGCTACAAATTGGAGCTGGAGCGCGAGCTGGAGCCGGAAGCAGAGCCGGAGCCGGAGCCGATCCTGACCTGCGCCAGCACTGTGCACTCCGACAGGACGAGGAAGCAGAGGCCTGGCTGGGTCCCATCTGCAGCGTGTGATTCAGCTAGGCCGAGCTGCGGTGCTATGCCCTGAGCACGGGCAGGCAGCCTCCCTCACTGCCTGAGTGGCAGTAGCAGCTACGACAAAAGCAGCTGCCAGGGGTTAACAGGCAGGGCTTAAGAGTACGGATGAAGTGTGAGCTGGACGGGGCTCCACGATGCATCCGTTCTTCTTCCTCGGACGTATGAGCTCCTCTGCATCAGCTGCCACACAGGCCGCAGGCGGCTGGCATTTGCAGGCGCGTCACGTCGGGTGTTGAGAGGGAGAGAGGGAGAGACGTCGGGGAAGAGAGAAGCAGAGTCGGGAGGTGACACTGGTGTGCATCTTCTTGTATGTGGCGCTGAAGGCGGCAAGCATGGTGCAGCCATTCTCTCGGATTCCTGGACATGTACCGTGTGAAGGCACGATGTACTTCTAAGAGTGCTTTCCGAGAGGAGAGAGAAGCTCCTGAGGTGAAAAGGCGTATGTTTGGCCGTACGTTTGGGTGTATTTTTGGAAAGTGGACGGCTGTGGGTGTGATGCGTACCACGTTGGAGGCCGTGCCGCCTGGGCAGCAGGAGACAAGAATGAGGCCCGCCGAGAGCTCGGGGGAGAGCCAGAACAGGTGGCTGGCAAGCAGCCCCATGGCCGGCATGATGGCGTACTGGGCGGCGAAGCCGAAGATGACCTGCCACACAAGTGACGTGACACACGTCAACTACTTGTGTGCGTTTGACGCAGACGAGGACCAACGGGTGAATTCGGACTTCTGACATTCCGACTTTGACAGCAAGTGCAGCCGGAAAGACTTGCCGCTCGACACATGAGCAAAGGGAGATGAGAGAAGTACAGCAGCTCCGGCTTCCTGCGTTCCTTCCTTACATAAGAACGTGCGAGTGCTCCTCTGGGAGGGCGGACAAGCGGACAATCGGACAAGAAGGCAAGTTAGGCAGGTTGGAGGCTTTCCAAAAAAGAGTTGGTCCAGCATTACCGGAAAAAAAGTTGGTCCAGCATTGGGCTCTGTAAACCTACCAAGCATGCTACTACCATGCCTGATAACCCCTATCGAGGGGCTAATGGAGTATCCAAGTAACTGCTCGAGAAAGACACACGTTACGTACTGCTTTGGGGCGGTGTAAGATGACGCCCGTCAAATCCTCCACCCTCAGAGTGAGGCCCATCACGAGCATTATTGCCCCCAGGGCCATGCTGTAGGAGCCAGGGCCCCTGCTAACGAACCAAGCAAATGTCTCGGGCTTTTTCAAGGCCAGGAAGCCCCCAAGGATGACATAGACAGGGTACAGGCGCGTCAGGACTTCCAGGACTCTGTCCAAAATAAAGGGCTCTTTGTTCCTAGCATTCGTGTCAATCTCTTTCCCTGGGCTTGCAGCAGCTCTAAGCTTCTCGCGACGTGCTCGGAGTGGGTCTTCATGCGAGAAGACGAATGCGCCCTGACGTCTTAGAACCACTGCGTTGGCTAATTTCCTCGCCATGAACGTTGACCGATCCCTCGGAGAGATTTTGGAGCAGCATGCTCTGCAACCTTTAGCATGCCTCATGTGTACACTTCGGGACGTGGCCGTCTGTGCTTGAGTTGGAATAGGAGGACAGCTCTGCCATATAAAATGCGGCCTGACAGAAAGCAATGGAGGGGCCACTGTCACCATAGTTGATCAAATAATAAGCCCAAGTCTAAGTCATTTCGTCGCTGAACCTATGTTCTTAGCTGCTCTGCACGTCTGGCTTTACCATGAAGAACGATTACATTTGGACTCTGAATATGTATAGGGTTTCCGTACGCATGCACTCTCTGACCAGGATTTCTCGTGGGAAATCTGTAGTACTCGATTATCACTACTCGACTATTACTGATTCTCACAGTTATACGAGATCACTTAGGACTGACATAGGAAGTCTCTACGGTTAAGCTTGAGTGTATGCATCACCGAGTACGATGATGCTGATCCATGCTCATCCGTGCTAATCCGCATCGCCGTAGTGTACTGTCTCCGCCTGTCTCCGTCCCGCCAGTGACCAATGACCATAGTTCATCTGTGTTCCCCATATATGCGTAACAACGTGAAAAACAAGCACTTTCCAGCATGCACTTTCAGGGCCAGTTCACAGTGCACAGATATACCAACCCATGCTCCCAGTTCGAACAGGAATTGTTGAGGAAAAAACGCGTAGAGTGCATTTTGGGTCTTGCACGTTTTTACTCGAAAATAATCTGGCCCACAATCCGTCTTCGGCATTTTTCGCCCAAAACTTCTCGATACGATCTGTGACTAAACTTATCGGGCGCCCCATATGGCCAAGTGCTTGGTACCGATCACTCGTCGATATGTCAGGCGTCAAGCGTGCGGACTCAGAATGATCTCGTCACATCATCGTTAAAAGCGACCGAACATGGCACCAGGGGTTTCCCGGATACAAACAGCGTGTGCACGCCCAGCGCTAGCCAGCTCAGTTTACCCCACGCATTATAACCGCTTGATATACATTAAGAAGGCACAAACTACAAGGTTGGCGCTTTCGAGCGTGCGCTGGTCGTCGAGGCGTGTTAAATAAATACGCGCGTGCAACCATGGATGCAACAAGTAGTAATAGTTTATAATTGAATCTTAAGGATAAATTGAGAATATCATGCTAATTTGGAGAATGGTGTGTGTTTAAACATGTGCATATGTGGTGGGGAACAAGCATGTGCCAATTTGCGCTTTTGTGTTGCTTGCATGGGTGCACGCGTGCATGCAAGCATTTACACATGGTATATCCATAATAAGGTGTCAAGGACGTGTAAAAGCATAGAAAGATAATGAAAGTGTACGCTCAACCACATGCTTGGGTCTGTGGATGCATGCGTGTATGCGAACAAGCATTTGTATTACGCATGCATGTGCAATTTTAGCGTACGGCATGTGGACGCGTATAGTATGTATGAAAGGGCAAAGGCGGCCAAGAAATGATGTTTGCACGCGAATGCACAGCAATTACGCCAAGAAGCTGGTTTTGACTCGCGCAACGCATTTAAATCAACCTACATGAAGAAAGTAGCCAGTTTGCACGTATCGGTACCTTGTATTCATAACCACGCATGCAGTATGATGCCCGCAAGCATGATGCACTCAAGCATGAATTAAGGCAAGGCAAGTATTATTTAAATTTTCTGCTAAGTCTTAGGATGAGCAGATGGTGAGAGCTGGGTGAAGGAGAACATTGCTCTGAGTGTTGGTCATGGTTGCATGGTGCAAGTTCAGGAGCCCGGGGATGGGTAAACCTTGGTAAGGATTGTCACCGACACACGTGCAAAGGTCGATCGACCATGTTTGCCCACACGTGAGGAGGGCCACCGACACATCGACCAGGTCGAAGGCACACATGCTGGAAGGCTATGCACGTGCCAAGGGACCGACACTGTTAGGCACGACAGCTGTCGCGGCTACTATCCGTTTGACGGTGCCGCACGCGCAGCGCAAGCTACGGCCACCCAGGTTCGGAAAGTCAACGTTGACTCACCGACCACTTGACTGATTACGTCGCAGTCAGCGGTTATGTCGGCGTCAAGACCACTGGCAAGGGGTCAATGTCAATGTGCCCCACACCCGGGGATGGGGGAGGTTTTGACAACATAGACAGCCGCGAGGCTAGAAGCTGGGGATCAGTGATGAGCCGCCCAGCAGGTACCAAGTCAGGTACTATGTGACTGGCAGATTAAGCCAGGTCATGGCCGCAATGCCAAGATAGGTTACGGCCGCCCGGTTGGGAATCTTGAGCAAGTGGCATTTGCTTGTACACGCCGCTCAGGAGTTCTTAGCCATGAGCCAATTAGGCGTGACTGCCAGCTGAGAAGCTAAGCAGCCACGCGCGGCAGTCACGAGGTGTGCATGCATGCCAAGTGACTACGAGTTTGAGTTGGGCATGGCTAGGCAGAAGCGATGTAATGAATCAGTATATTGGTTGATATAATATTCATTTAAATATAACAGTTAAATAAGTTCAGCCTGCTGAACTCTAGTTAAGAATCAGTCTGCTGGACTTTATATTTAATATCAGTTTAATGACTCAGCCGAAAGCAGCAGGCTGAAGTCAGCTTAAGCCAGCTTGCTGACACATTCTTTGACAGCCAGCTGACTTCCGTACTCGGTAGCAGCGAACTGCCTCGATATGCATCTAAGTGTGGTATGCTAGATGAATGGCCACATGACATCCCTATGATGGATGGCGATTTGGGATGATGGGAGATGGCGGTGGATTTGGTTAACCGAGGTCCTACCAACGTGGTTAACTCTCGGGTAGGCGGTGCCATCGCACTGGCCGTTGAACAGTAAACTCATTCCATGTACATATGCTAGGCATTGCTCTCGAGTTCGGCATTTGGAAACGAGGCCAACTCTCTTGTACAGCTAACTGAGAGAGAACTGAATCCAAGGCGAGAAGCCATTGATACGCACTGTCTTCTAACCTTGCTTATGTATGAGTTTACCGATTGCATTATTGATGCTAGTTTACTCGCATTTGATTTACGAGTATTGTTCACTGCTAGTGTGTTGTCCTTTGCCGTTTAATCAGTTAACGGAAATACCATAAAGATTACTTGCTGATATAAAGATCTTTATTAATTGTAAATCGTCTATTTGGTAAGTCGATTCATTTCAAGCGACATGCAGCTAAGCTTTGTGACTAAGCACGGCATTCTCGAAAGATGACGTTGCGTGGTGCCTGCGGAAGGCACGAATCTTGCCTGAGACATGTCATTCACTCTCACGCACTTTTGCCAAGAAGCAGAAGGAGCAGAAGGAGAAGAAGGAAGGAGAAGAAGGGCGCGAAGAAGAAGAAGGAGTTCCCAAGGTCATTGGAGAGCCGAGGCCCCACGCTTCTGCCGACGCTGAAGATTCTTCTCAGTGTATCATAGATAAGTCAGGATTGTAGGAGTTCCCAAGAGGGAATCTCACTGTTGAAAGCAGGAGAACTGCAGAATAGAATCTGCTAAAAGATTAGCACAGATTCGGCCGAACGCCACAAGTGTGTGAAGTAGCCTTAAAATGGTGAGTTGTGTGTTAGTTTCCAAGTTCTCAAAAGTCGCATTCGCATCTCGAAGACAGAAGAGTAGTATTGGCAGATAAAGCCCTTGGTGAAGAACTGAGTGAGCCTAGCCTGGCAGTGAAGAGCTGTTAAGGCGCGGTGTTAAGTGAAGAGCTTGACCCAAGCCAGCATAGACGTGTAGTTTCAGAGCTTTGTAAGCTGTGACTGTGAAAGTTAAGCGAAAGCTTGAAGGGCAATTTTCTCTGAATCAGACGTTGTATGTCAAGCTGCTTAGAGTGTGATTTCTGCAAACTACAATTTGCTCGCCTGTGAACCCAAAAACCTTTGGGCATAAAACTTATGTGGAAGTAACAGACTTCCGTCCTACTCCTGAGAACTTAGGTTCTGTGGTTCAAGTGAATAGAAATTCAAAGCAAATTGGGGATTGAGGCTTGTGAGGGCTGCCGGTGCTCAACCTGGAAGGGGACTCGGAGAAATTTAACTGTACATGCAGTTGAGGAGTGGAAGACTCTACTACCCTGTGGAGCCTATGGAAGGTTCTGATTCAAGCCAGAGTCCACGAGGAAGTGAGACATTTCAGCGCACGGATAACCTGTGGAGTGAGCAACCGTCGGAAGACGAGTCTCGCCATACTGCCACGAACGGTGAGAATACGTATAATGCGCAAGCTTTTGTACCCAATTTGGGCAGAGAGCACGACGTGTGGGGTAAAGTCAGTGAGTCTTGGTCGCCATTCGAAATGACTGGTGTTGATAAAGATGAAAATCCTAAGTTCAAGCTGTCTACAAAGTGTTTTAGTGGACGAACCGGTGGAAATAGTCTCACTTTCGAAAAGTTTGATGAGATCTATTGGGCTGATTTCTTTGAGAGAATCCAAAAGGATTCTTCTTACACTCAATCAGTTGCTTTTATCAGCTTGGTTCAGTATTTGGACAAGGATGCCTTGTTGCTTTTTCGCCAATTCCGGAAGGATGAGAACTTTACCCAGGAATGGGCGTTTGACGAGCAAAAGAAGGCAGGGGATTTAAAAATCCAGAAAGAGGCTGCGAAAGCCCGCCTGTCCGCTTTGTCATCAGGAAGAGCGATACCTGCGGCACCTGTTGAGAGTGTAGACTTAGCTGCACTAACACAAGAATTAACCGATGCCATGAGGCAACTCACCGAGGGTCAGCAGCGAGCGGCTACTCGAGATGATGAATCTGGATCTGTCGCAGAATTGCGTAAAGTGTGTGCAGAATTGTCTGAAAAGATTGCTAATGCTCAGGAACGAGTAACGTGCAGGGCTGCACCTTTACAGGCCAGCATGGTGATAGTGCCACCACGGAAGCAAGCCATGCGCAAGCGTTGGCTAGTTGCCGTAGGGATATGGAGGCTGGGGATGACCAGTTAGACTCTGAGCACTGTCTGCGTCGTTTCTTTAAGTTGCTTGAAGCAAAATTCCTAGAGGATCGCAGTCTTAAGGAGCATCGTTATGTGCATTTTATCCGTCAGAAGAACGAGACAGTGATGGAGGTCAAATCCAGATTGGTAGACCTTGCCAAGAAGGCAAGAATCTATGAGCCTAGGATTGTGGCTGACAAATTCTTATTGTGCCTGGGTAAAGACACAGATCGGGAGGTCAGGCCGCACCTATCTGCGAAACGCGGAATCGACTGGAACATCGACGAGGCTCCTGAAAAAGCACGCAATGTCGAGGAAGGTAAAGTCTGGTACAAGGAGGCGTCCACGACGCTTATGGCTCCTGAGAGAAGGGAGGAATCCTTTCAACCTAAGGCCAATAGCTCTAATTTTCAATTTAAAAGGAAGAGCGGATCTTTCAATAGGTTTGCTAAGCAAGCCAACACTGCTGAGACAGCAGAGGGCTGTTGGAATTGCGGGAAATCGGGACATCAGAAGAGAGATTGTCCGTACCCGGATGCTAAGCAATTGTCTGCTAGCAAGGCGCAGGTATGCGCATATTGCAGCAAGAAGGGACATTCAGAAGATGAGCGTTGGTCTAAGAACCCAAATCTGAAGCCACCATGGGCTAATGTTGCCACGAAAGAGGCAGATAAGGGTAAGAGAAAGGAGAAAGATAACTCTGGTAACCGAAAGGGTAACCAGAAGTATGATGCTATGAGTGCAGAGATTGCAGAGTTGAAAGCTCAAATTGCAAGACTAAATGTGCTTAATGTCTATTATGATGCAGATGTGGCCGAAAAGACCGTCTGCAAAGGCGAGAAGCTGACGCTTGAGAAGGCCGTGGCTGCAACGGCTGCGGAGCGCGTAGATCATGACCGTCTGGTTCCAAGGAATGCTGGGAAGCTTCCTCAGACCTTTCAGATCACTCTCGATGAGAACGAGATTGCGCAGCTACGACAAGCCAAGCCTGGGCCACGCAAGACATTTAGTTTTTCGCTGGAGAAGCTGAAGGCTCTGGTGGAACACCGGATTCAGCACATTCCTTGCCTTTCACTCGTTGATCTGCATCTTACGTATCCTTTCACGGTTGAAGAAGCCGGACAGCAGCTGGACATAGCTGAGAAAGGCGCAAACAGCGCTTCGTTGCCTACTAATTTCAACACTGTGAGAGTGCAGAACAAGGATAGAGTCTTGACGTTCAACGACTGGGCCGCTCCCAATATCCTATTGGACACTGGCGCACAGCCAATAATCTTGGGAAAGCAAGCTGTGAAAGCTCTGGGATTGACGGCAAGGGACCTGAAAGAAAGTCCTTTTCAGTTGAGGACTGCATCTGGGCAGTTTTAAAAGTCTTGTGGAATTACCCGCAAGCCTGTGAAAATCACAGTAAACTTGGAGATACCTGAGGAGGCGTCCCTGCTCATAGAATGCACGGTGACAGAGGCAGAGAACTATGATGTTCTCTTGGTGACAGAAGCTCTGATTCCCCTGGGTATGGTCATCGACCTGCGGAAGCAGAGTGTGACTTACCAGTCAACAGATCGGCAGCCGACAGGAGAAATTCCTGTAAAAATGGTTTGCTCGGGAGAGGCGAACTACGGACTGCTAGACTGTTGTGTGAATGACCGGTATCAAGACCATTATGACCTCATCATGCAACGCGAAGAGGAGGGCTACACCAGCGTCAACATGCCGACTCCCTTGGTTTGGCAACCTCGAATTATAGAGCAATTGGAAGCTGTGAGTAACAGGGACCGTGGCCCGCAAGAGCTGCTGCCAGTTCCTTATCCAGTTAAGACTGCTGCCAATTTGATGCCTGGAGTAGACCCGCTGCCGCAAGGCATTGTGAGGATGGAAGATCCTTTTCGCAGGAGAGAAGTAGTAGTGCTGGAATTGTTTGCCGGACTTGGTTCTGGAACCATCGCACTGATTCAGCGAGGTATCCGGGTATCCAAAGTGCTGTATGTGGACAATGATGAAAGTGCGTTCACAGCATTTAAGGAGGTCATGAGTCAGATGCGGCAAATGCATCATTTCAAGGCGCCGGTGCCTACTGACTCTAGTTTGGTGCGTCTTGCTGGAGGAAACATTCTCGATGTGAACTCTGAGGACCTGTATGGTTACAGGATTGACTGGATCTTTGCGGGATTCCCTTGTCAACCTTTCTCGCAAGCTGGGAACAGGAGGGGATTCAATGACCCGCGAGCACAACACTGGAGATGGATGGTGAAAATCATCAGCATGCTGCGGGAACGCCAGCATCTCTACCCACCAGTGTTTGTGATTGAGAATGTACATCCAAGTATGGATTACAACCAAATGAAGCCAGGAGATCCATGGCTGGTCTTTGACTCCACCCTTGGACATCATGTATTGATCAACGATGCCAGGCACGGAGGACTCTCACACCGGGCCAGACTATCTGGACCAACGGGATGTCCATTGAAATCCTGAGGGAGATGGAGGAGATCACGCGGTGCTCACCAACAGCAGTATCTGTGGGAGAAGCACTGAAAGTGGACACCAAGCCAGTGATTAGGAGGGATTCCTACACACAGTACGTCGTCAACGAGCCAGGCCGGCCAAGGGTGGTGCTGCCCACCTTCACGGCATACCCAAGATCACGCGCATTCATAAATGGAGGACCAAGAATGGTTAAGAATGCGCACGACAGAGAAGCTCAGTGGAGAGAGCCGACAACTGAAGAGAAGGGAAGGTGCTTGGGGGTACCCAACTCCATTGCACAAGAAATTGGTGCGATGGTGGGACAGGACGACGCTGGGAAGATATTCGGCAATATGATTGGGCATCACTCCATGACGTGGTTGGTGGAGACAATTATAACTTGGCAGCAGATGACATTCTCTGACAAGCCTATGCCCAGGCCGAGTGTAGTGAAACAGATAGATAAAGTACTTAGTAAAACAGAATACTTTATCTATTCAAGACAAGGATCTTTGAACACAAGTGGTAGCTTCTTGAAAGAGAGATGGCTTCTTGAAAGTTAATATATTTCTGGATTTTGGCAAGTACAAGAGTGATTCTGGAATGTCTTTCTATGTTCTAGCTCTTGTTTATATACTTGCTACATAAGTAATTTCTAGGAAGGTGTATGTTGATGTGTTGGCACCCAACACATCCCAAAACTTGCCACCTCTTTCTAGAATAATGTACACATGTCCTTTTGACCTAAAAATGGCACATCTGACTTTTGCCACATGGAGTTCTTCTAGGTCTTTCCTCTAACTTCGAAAATGCCTTGGAAGGTACAAAGGACATGAACCAAGTTACTAGAATACCTATTCACACTTGACTCCACACAATACCACTCCAAATATATTTGAAAACATTAAAATATATGCATACTAATATATAATAACTCAAATCACTACACCGAGACCAGTTACGATTGGAGTCCATGTAGTGCCAATCTCCGATCGGAGAGCTATCAGGGAAGCGCATCAGCGACAAGAAGAATATGGTGTTGAAAGGGACGTAGCTGAGGCTGACCAAGGTGAAGCACTCAGAGAAACCAGAGTTGCGGAGCTGACCAGGTGTCAAGACCTACTGGCGCGAATTGACAATCGGATGGCGGCTCTACACGACCCTCTGGAAAGAGAGCTGCGAAGGCAGCGAGAAGACGTAGCCATGGAAGACCAGGCAACTAGTGAAGCAAACCCTTTGGCGAGCGCTGCAGCAAGCAAATCACAGGAGGTCCCATTATCTGCAGAACGCGCCAGCCAAATATTTGTAAGGATGCCGAAATGGGAGGAAGAGACCACTTCTGAGTTACGGAACATGGCCCAAGACCAGGTCTTCGGAGGCTCATCCCCACACGCGGCAACGTCAAGGTATGAAGGACGCCAGTGCAATATTGGCAAATGGGCTGAAGAATGCAGTCAGAATTCAGGAAATTCTGGAGAGTCTGGAAAGACCATTTGCCTGAAGGTGATCTTTGAAGAACGCAGGAAGGAGACGGTTGAGATTGCCCGCCACACCTGTTCTGATGAGCCCAGAGCTAGAGGCCAAAGGGCAACCACAAGACACAGTTGGCAGCACAGCTGAGTCAATCACCAGGCAAATCATGGAGCAGTTGCTGGAAGCAGACGCCCCTCGACTCAAGGAAGAGAAAGTGGCAAAAGCAGCTCGCGCTCTACTGTCAGCCATCATCAACATGGCGAGGCTCAACACAGGTTGGGATGAAGAATCGCCGCCTCTTATAACAGAGAAGCCGGAGGAGGGAGAGGATGCAAAGATGCAAGGCCTCTCAGAGTTTGAGTTGCCATCACTCAATAATGGAGGGGACTTTAGGGAAGAAATTCCACGTTTTCCCACGCCAGCGTTGGATCTGCTTGACTTGCAGGAGCTGAGGACAGACGACTGGGTAGCTGACCACCTGATGGGGCCAAGCCCGGCAGACCCTTATGAAGAACTAAGGTCACCAACATCCAGTACCCCTACTGCCAGTCTTTCAGTGGCAGAGCCCAAGTCAATCGCACGACCGCCGAATCGGCAGGAGGTGACTGCCTGCAGTGCTAAAGTGGAGACGGCGCAAGGTAAGCCCAAGGGTCGCGCAAGCAGACCAAGGAAGGTGGCCCGTGAGGGTAACGCATCTTTTAGGAGGATGCTAAAGCGACATTTCAAGCATAAGGGGAAGGCTCAGAGAGAGGGCCTTCCGCGAGGAACCACAGCCCCACCTCCTCCGCCTCTGCGGGATATTTTGCAGAGAGAGGGAGAGGACGGCTTGATTCGCAGGGCAATGGCATTGGGCATTAGTGTGCCGCCAGGCATTAACATGCCCTTGTTGCAACTATCAAATCTTAGGATGCAAAGGCTGGAGGCACCTGCTCCCATGATACATGCAATTCCAGAATGGAAACTGGTGGATCTGGGAAACACCATCAGCCGCTTGACCGCAGCAGATGATGCTTTCCTCGCACAACTAGCGGCACCTCAAAGGCCGCAAACGTTGGCACAGGCATGGATGGTCACACCACCCGCGAGGGAGGAGTATAGTACGACCGTCGCCCGCATGGCTATTATTGAGCAAAAGTGGGGCTGGGTAATCAGCCCTAGGACAGATCATGCAGGTTGGCCAGTGGCAAACCAGCCACGGCCACGTGACGAAGAAGGAACCGGGACCAATTGGACGGCAGTCGACGAGGAAATGTTCTTGAGGCAACCCAGTCTGACTTGGGCCGCATAAGCTCAGTCAGACAGAGTGGGAGTGTGTGGAGAAAACTTGCGAAGAGCTGCATAAGCTCCGCACGATTGAAAAATCTACCTCAGTGAAAACAGAAGATCGAGGTAAGACAGCCTTCTGGGCTCAAAGGGAACATTGGCAATGAACAGTAATGCCATTTGGGCTGAAAAATGCCCCAGCCATATTTTAGAGGACTATGGATAAAGTGCTGGAGGGGCTGGATTTTGCTAAGCCATACATTGACGATGTGGTAGTATTCAGCAAGTCCATAGAGGAGCACCTCGAGCACTTGGAACAAGTGTTCCAGCGTTTGGAGAAATTCCACATGAAGCTGCATCCTGGGAAGTGCAGATTCTTTGAGGCACACGTGCCTTACCTAGGACATGAGATTGGGAATAATGCTATGTCCCCTCAGGCTGTGAAGACTGAGGCTATTTACAAGATACCTGCACCTGCAAATATGTCTAAGCTGAAAGCTCTGTTAGGCCTAAGCGGATACTATCGTAAGTTTGTAAAGGATTATAGCAGAATTGCTAAACCCCTGACGGAAGTCCTTAAAAAGGATGTGCTTTTTGTGTGGACAGAAGCTCAGGAGAAAGCCATGAACGAGCTTAAGGAGCGGCTGGTAACAGCCCTAGTCTTGCAAACGTTTGACTACTCCAAGCCGTTCAATCTGCACACCGACTGGAGTCGTGTGGGAATTGGCGCAGTACTCACTCAGGCCGCAAGCCCTAGAGAGGAGTATGTCATTGCCTATGTGTAATGAATCAGTATATTAGTGGATATAATATTCATTTAAATATAATAGTTAATTAAGTTCAGCCTGCTAAACTTCAGTCAATAGTCAGTCTGCTGGACTTTACCTAATTATCAGTTTAATGACTCAGCCAGAAGCAGCAGGCTGAAGTCCATATAAGTCAGCTTGCTGACCCATTCTTTGACAGCCAGCTGACTTCCGTACTCGGTAGCAGCAAACTGCCTTGACATACACCTAAGCACGATATGCTAGATGAATGGCCAGATGACATCCCTATGATGGATGGCGATTCGGGATGATGGGAGATGGCGGTGGATTTGGTTAACCGAGGTCCTACCAACGTGGTTAACTCCCGGGTAGGCAGTGCCATCGCACTGACCGTTGAACAGTAAACTCATTCCATGTACATATGCTAGGCATTGCTCTCGAGTTCGGCATTCGGAAACGAGGCCAACTCTCTTGTACAGCTTACTGAGAGAGATCTGAATCCAAGGCGAGAAGCCATTGATACGCACTGTCTTCTAACATTGCTTATGTATGAGTTTACTGATTTGCATCATTGATGCTAGTTTACTCTCATTTGACTTACGAGTATTATTCCCTGCTAGTGTATTGTCCTTTGCCGTTTAACCAGTTATACCATAAAGATTACTTGCTGATATAAAGATATTTTTTAATTGTTAATCGCCTATTTGGTAAGTCGATTCATTTCAGTGGTATCGAAGCAGTTTTCACAGTCTTCTTTGCATGGTAAGAACAAGGTCTCAAACTAGCAACTCCCGAGACATGGAGAACCAGGATAACGAGAATGTCAAAAACCAGGCGGAAAGCCATGTAGCGGGAACCCGTACCTATTCTGAAGCAGTAGCCGATACTGCAGCTAGGGAGGCTGCAGATGAGGCAGCGGCTATTACCGCAGTCGCAGCTCAGCAAGCTGAGGAGGAGATAGCCAGACTAGAAGCTGAACAAGTAGCAAAGGCCGCTGAATATATACAAAGGAGGGAAGGACAGCCAGCTGACGAGCGCACTGTTGAAGAACTTATGGCATCAAGGGCCAATGTTCTGAACCCACCTCCTGCCGTACAACTCAATGTACCCCTAGGTCAAATACGTGACCGGCTGAATGCGGCAGGAATTGCTGCTGCAGGAGCAAGAGGGATTGTTGAGGACACTACTCAGCGAGTAGATGCCAATGCTGCTGCTGCATTTGCTAATCTACCACCCCAAAATGTAGACTTGGGAGCATTGTTCGTTCAGATGCAGTCGCAAATGGCGACCATGTATCAGTCCCAGCAGGAGGACAAAAGAATCATAATGTCCCTACTCCGGGACAGAGACCAACTGGGGTCTCACACCACTAGTGGTGGTGGCCGAGGGCCTAGTAAGCCCAAGCCGAAACCTCCCCAGGACTATGATCCTGAGGGAAACAGAAAATATTACCTGATCAAGTTTCTCGCGGATGTTGAGCAGTGGCTGGAGAACTACCCAGAACTGCAAGATTACGAGAAGGTCAGGCACACCGGTGCGCTACTGAAAGGCAGTGCCGCAGACTGGTGGCTTTACTGGAGGGAAGAGCGTAAGGCTCGGGAACTCGGTGACCCTACGTGGGTAGAGTTTGTCGAGAAGTTGCATGAGAAGTTTGATGTCATCAACCAGCAGGAGAAAGCTATCTATGCGATGATCTCCCTGACACTGAAGCAGACCACTTCAGTTGCTGAGTTTGCTCAAAAGTTCCAAGAGAACATGATGAAGCAGCCTGATTTGCCAGAACGGTATAGGATAGCATACTTCAGGTATGGCTTGAAATCCGAGGTCTCTGGTCATTTTGCTGAGAAAAAGTATGAGAAACTGGCTGACTTGATCCAGGATGCTGACGCCTGGGATCAGCAGCAGTTCAATCACAAGCGCCAGAGTAACGCTTTGGTGTCTAAGATTGTCAAAAAGCCCCACGGTTCCTACAATGCAGTTGAAGGAGACCAGGCTGAGGATAATCAGGGTGATGAATATGAGTATGAGTACAATGCTATTCAGTCTAGAGGTAGAGGTGGTCCCTCTCGAGGTGGCTATGGAAGGGGTGGTGGTAGGACTAAGCCGAGACCAGCCTCAGCAAAATCTACTTGCTACCATTGTCAGCAGAAAGGCCACTACAGAGAACAGTGTCCGGTCAAGCACCTGCCTAAGGTCGAGAGAAAAGACCAGCCTTTAAAAGACAGCAACAGTCAGTAATCCAGTCTACTGACTGTGAGGATGCTAGAGATAGTGAGTCGTCACTAGCTGCCCTCGTAGCAGGTATTATGGGTCCTGCTGAACTGGATTCACTATGCATGCCTGACAAACAGATAAAGGAGACCATCAGTAATATAGACGTCCAGAGAGTGCACACTCTGGATGCTCTTGTTCCACCTGATGTCCAACATTTCTTTGCTACGTCAGGAGAACAATGCGAAAGTCAGGAAAAGACAGTCCCCCCTATCCTACTGCATTGCATGATTGCAGGTAGGAAGGTGAGGGCATTTGTTGACGGAGGGGCGTCACATACTTTTATCCACAAGGACTTAGTTAAGCGGCTAAGGCTGCCTACTGTCACCCAAGGGAATAGAAAAATATTCCTTGGAGATGCCTCAAGTATCCCGGGAGGAGTTATAACCAAGCCTATTGAGGTCCAGTTAGGTTCTGGCATTGCAGTTCTAACTGAAACGCTTACATTTGAGGTACTCAACACTGGCTTTTATGATCTCGTGCTAGGCAGGTCCTGGCTTAATAGACATCAAGCTGAAGTGTGTTGGAGCAGAGGTACAGTTAAAGTGAGAGGAGCCAGTGATGGGCAAACTGACTTGGCACCCACCAGTGCTCTTCCTCTTGTCCTGTGTGGATGGCAAATGAAGGAGAAGAAGAGGCTTCCAGAAGGATGCAAGTTGCTGACTGCAATGGAGTTCGTCAAAAGCTGGAACCAGAAGGAAGACAGAATGTTCTGTCTGCTGCTAAGAGAGGTACCTCCACAACCTGGAGAAGTGGTTGAGAAAAAGGTACACCCTCCGGAGCACCCTACTGCTGCAAACATTGTTGCTCAGTACACGGATGTGTTTAATATGCCTCCAGGACTACCCCCTAAGCGGGAAGTAGATCATAGGATTGATCTATTACCTGGTAGCCAGCCACCCTGGCAACGCACGTATGGCTTGTCTTATTTGGAGAGTGAGGAGTTGAAAACACAGATTGCAGAGCTGGAGGAAAATGGTTACATTTCTCCCAGTAAATCACCGTACGGCGCACCTATCCTATTTGTTAAGAAAAAGGATGGCAGTATGCGGATGTGTGTGGATTACAGAGCCCTGAACAGAATTACAGTAAAGAACAAGTATGCTTTACCCAGAATCGAGGACTTGCTTGACACCCTGTCTGGCGCTTAAGTGTTCAGTAAGATAGATCTCAAGAGTGGTTATCATCAAATCAGAATTGCTGAGGGGGATGAAAACAAGACTGCTTTCCGCACACGTTATGGACACTATGAGTTCATGCCATTTGGACTGACTAATGCTCCTGCTACCTTCATGGGTGCTATGAATGACATTTTTAGACCTTATTTGGATAAGTTTGTGCAAGTTTTCCTGGATAATATTTTAATTTTCTCTAAAGATGAAGCTCAGCACACTGAACACTTAAAAACAGTCCTGGACACTCTGCGTAAAAATCACTTATATACTAAAATGAGCAAGTGTGATTACTTTAAGGAAAGTATTGAATTCTTAGGCCACGTTGTCAGTAAGGAGGGCATCAGTGTGGATCCTAAGAAAGTCCAGATCATAAGGGACTGGCCAGTACCACAGTCTGTCTCTGAAGTTAGATCCTTCCTCGGGTTGGCTAACTACTATAGGAGATTTATTGAGAATTATTCCACAAAGGCCAGTAAACTGACTGACCTTACTAAGAAAGACATCGGGTATGTGTGGGGGGAAGAGCAGCAGGCTGCCTTCCAGACCCTTAAAGATGCCCTTTGTTCTGCCCCAGTGCTAGCCGTGTATGACTCCAGCAAACCGGTGCAGGTGGTTACTGATGCCTCTGACTTTGCCATGGGTGCTATTTTGTTGCAGCCTGCTGACAAAACCACAAAGGATGGTAAGGTACGGCAGGAGTGGCATCCTGTG
>WELA01001243.1:57066-84673 GCA_009602735.1 Mesotaenium endlicherianum
CTGTATGAGTCTATGAAATTTAANCTAGCGGAGATTAATACTCAGTGCATGATAAAGAGCTGCTAGCTATCATTCATGTACTCAAACAGTGGAGAGCATACTTACATGGTAAAGCTTTTAAGGTGATTACAGATCATCTAGCTCTGACCCACTTTCAGAAGAAGTCCAAGCTGTCGAGGAGGGAGAACCGCTGGAGCCAGATGCTGGAGCAGTTCCAAGTCCAGATCGACTACAAACCAGGGAAGTTGAATCCTGCTGATGCACTCTCTAGAAGACCTGACTTGCAAGAAAGGAACTTTAGTCAGCATGCTGTAGATAAAGTCCTGTGTGCACTCACTTCACTAAAGGTGAAAAAGTCCTTCCTTGAACAACTTAGGAAAGCCTACCTTTCTGACCCAACATTTGAGCCCAGCCCCACTACTGGTGTGTGTCGTGCTACTGCACTCGGGTATAAGCTTAAGGGAGGGGTCTGGGTGACTGAAACCACTTCAGGCAGGCTGAAGCTGGTCATTCCTAATAACTTGGAAATAAGGTCTCTCTTACTGAGTCAAGCTCATGCCAGTCTCCTGGGTGGACATTTGGGGCAGGCCAAAACTGTTGGCAAACTGGCAAAACATTATCATTGGGAGGGGTTACCCCGGGAGGTCTTGAAATATGTCAAGTCCTGTGACCAGTGTCAGAGAAATAAGTCTCGGCACACACCACCTGGAGGTCTCTTGCAACCGCTGCCCATCCCAGCTGGACGCTGGGAAACTATATCCATGGACTGGGTGGTCTCACCACCAAGAACTGCCAACGGGCATGATTCCAAACTGGTAGTCATGGATAAACTGACAAAAATGGTCATTTTTATCCCCACAACTGTCAAAGTGACTGCACTCGAAACAGCGAGACAGTTTTACAACCATGTAGTATGCCAACATGGGCTCCCTTCTAATATCATCTCAGACAGAGACTCAAAATTCACCTCTAAGTTCTGGAGAGCTTTAATGGGGTTAATGGGAGTCAAACAGCTGCTCAGCACAGCAAACCACCCTCAGACTGATGGGCAGACTGAAAGAACTAACCGAGTTCTGCAAGAGGTGCTGAGAGCATATATTAACCAAAAACAAGATAATTGGGATGACCTGTTGCCTCAAATTCAGTTTGCGGTCAACAGTGCGGTGCACGCGTCAACGGGCAAAACTCCTTTTGAACTCAGCCTGGGTAGAGTCCCTAAGTCTCCTCTAGATGTGCTAGGGGAATCTTTAACTCACCCTGAAGGGATTGACAACCCGGTCTCCCTCCAGTTAACTCAGGAGTTTGCCGACACCATGTCAGAAGTCCAACGCAACTTGCAAACGGCCCAACAAAACCAACAAAAATACGCTACTCAACACCGTCGGGAACTGACATTTTCCAAGGGGGATTTAGTCAAACTGCATTCTCAGCACCTGTACCTCCCTGGTGTGGTCAAGAAAAAGCTTGGCCCTGTCTGGGTCGGTCCGTATTCGGTGGTCCGTCGTGTCGGTCAGAATGCTTACAAACTGAACATGTCAGCTGAATACAAGGGGCACCCGGTCTTTAATGTCTCCTTCCTGGAACCGTACATCAAAGGTGATACACTGTTCACAGGTCGGTTCCCTGTCCAACCGGGACCTGTCCCCGCTGTCCGGGACGGCGACCCTGAGGAATATGAGGTCGATGAGATTTTAGACGCTCGCTCGGTCCGTCGATCGTCTAAATATGTCATGAAATACCTCATTCGATGGAAGGGTTACGATGCCTCTGGGGACACTTGGGAGTTTAAGGACCACTTGACCAATGCCAAAGGGGCGTTGACACGGTTCCACCTTCGGGCCGCTGGAGTCCCTCCATAACTGTCATTTCAGTTGACACGGGAAGGTGACAGGCGGTCCTGTCTCCATTTAAGTTGGAGGGGAAAATATATGACAGTTAGTGAGCGAGAGCGATAAAAGAACAGTTACGTGAACCCTAAGTGTCAGCATAGTGACAGAGGGGACAGCCTGGCCCACATAAAGCACCTTGAGCTGAAGGAAAAAGGGCCTCGCATAACACTACATCACTTAACTCACCCTAAAACACACTCATACGTTTATGTGTAGCGCATCCCAACTACGTCAACTTTTAGCAATCATCCTGGAAGGTAAACAGCAGCGAAGCCACTATACTAATACTAACATACTTCCTGCAATCCCTATGACAAAGTTCCGTATCCTACTAACTTGTGCCCTGGTTACATGTGCAGGATGGCGCCCACCACACAAAAGGTAACATACTTCCTGCAATCCCTATGACAAAGTTCCATATCCTACTAACTTGTGCCCTGGTTACATGTGCTGGATGGCGCCCACCACACAAAAGGAGGACAGAAAGCGCAAGGCAGAAGAAGCCAGGAGGACTATGGAACAATACCAGAAGGAGCTGGCGGCGACGTCCCTCACCAGGAGAGAACAAGAAAGGGTCCGCAAACAACAAGAGGCGGCAGAAGAGGCACAGAGGAAGAAGGATCAGGAAGCGAAAAACCTCAGGAAAGTTGAGGAGGAGAGACAGAAGAAACAGCAAGAAGAAGCGGCAGCGGCAGAAGAGGAGAAAAGGAAAAAGCTTGAAGCGGACAGACAGAAGAGCTTGGCCACTTACAGGTATACTGTGGTGGGTGGCCAGAACTTTGATAACCTGAAGGAAGCATTGCTGGCAGCCCAGGAGATCAACAGGCTGGAACAGACAACACTGCTACAGAAGGAAGGAGCTACAGCACTGGACAGGTACATCGAGACACACACCGGCGTGGTCCTTTACGAAGATTATGCTAAGATGGTGGGCTATACAGCAGAGCAGGCCCGGTATCTCGCAGATGATTCAGAGGACAAGCCGGTCCCCATACCGGGAATAGTGGGAGATCAGAGACTCATCCGGATGGTGAGCATGCGGCCCGATAGCTTTAAGGATACGGTATTCTACCTCACACTCCTGCCAGCTTACAATGAAGTTGAGAGAAGGAGCTGGGAGTACTTGGCCAGGGAAGCAGGACAGCAGATGTTCTCTCCCCACTGGTTCCCGTGTAAACTGAGGAAGGCTGAGCACGGACCCCAGTACTACCAGCAGCCAACAGACTGGAGGTGGATGACCGTCACAAATAAGAAGCAGGAGTGTGACCGAGCCCAACCGGATGACTTCCACTATGGCCTAGACGGCTATCTCATCCTACCACCTCACATTGCCCCTTGGGACCCCAGGCTGAATGGATGCCTGAGCAATATGAATGCAGAGACCAAGGAACATAGGAGGAGGGGAAGAGAGTACTTCTCTAAGGGAAAGCATGCCTTTGTCAAATGGGCAAAGAATGCAGGCCGGATAGATATCAGTAGGCTGAAGGCCAAGCAACCTCCAGCGCGCCCTAAGAAAGGGAGGTCGGTAGACTACTCCATGTCTACTAGGGAGCAGGACGACTTAGTGGACGAGACCCCTACTCTCTCCGAGGAGGAGGATGAGGAGGATGAGGAAGAAGAACAAGGCAGAGGAGAAGCATCAGCAGCAGGTACTCAGGATACCCAGGGACAGGCAGTGGCACTTCCTAAAGAACCACGATCAGGTGTGTGGAATGTGATCCCCGTTATGGCGACAACTGGACCCCGCGCTCGCTCCCCCAGCCCACCTGCCCAAGCAGGGGAAGAAGCTGATCTGACTGTACTGGGCAGCAGACACAGACAGAAATCCCCAGAGGACAGGGGTGCCAGAAGAGGGACACGCGGGTGGGCCAGAGGTATGCCAGCCTCCCCCTCCGCTCAGGGGCATGTACCTCTAGCCAATGTATTTCAGCATCCTACTGGAATGCCTGTCTATGTGGGAATCAACACCCAAGTGGTTGAAGAGCAGGCCACCATCCACCGTTCTCCTCGAGGGCCAACTTTAGAGCAAACAGGGTCCTTTAGAAGGCCAGCTGACAGACCTAGAGGGCTGTCCAGATCTAGGTCCAGATCTCCGTCTCCTGACCCTGAAGCCCCAGGAACAACCCCTTAAGGTGACACGCTGAAGAGGCAGTCAGTAAGGGAGGCTGGTCAGGTTCAGTTCCCTTATTTAAAATTTCTGCAGTTTAATGTTGTCGAGGCGACAACAAGTTAAGTTGGAGGGATTGTAATGAATCAGTATATTAGTGGATATAATATTCATTTAAATATAATAGTTAATTACGTTCAGCCTGCTGAACTTCAGTCAATAGTCAATCTGCTGGACTTTACATAATTATCAGTTTATTGACTCAGCCGAAAGCAGCAGGCTGAAGTCCATATAAGTCAGCTTGCTGACCCATTCTTTGACAGCCAGCTGACTTCCATAATCGGTAGCAGCAAACTGCCTTGACATACACCTAAGCACGATATGCTAGATTGAATGGCAAGATGACATCCCTATGATGGATGGCGATTCGGGATGATGGGAGATGGCGGTGGATTTGGTTAACCGAGGTCCTACCAACGTGGTTAACTCCCGGGTAGGCGGTGCCATCGCACTGACCGTTGAACAGTAAACTCATTCCATGTACATATGCTAGGCATTGCTCTTGAGTTCGGCATTCGGAAACGAGGCCAACTCTCTTGTACAGCTTACTGAGAGAGATCTGAATCCAAGGCGAGAAGCCATTGATACGCACTGTCTTCTAACCTTGCTTATGTATGAGTTTACTGATTTGCATCATTGATGCTAGTTTACTCGCATTTGACTTACGAGTATTATTCCCTGCTAGTGTATTGTCCTTTGCCGTTTAACCAGTTAACGGAAATACCATAAAGATTACTTGCTGATATAAAGATCTTTATTACTTGTTAATTGCCTATTTGGTAAGTCGATTCATTTCACTATGCCTCACGTTCTAACAATCGAGCGGAGAGCAACTACTCGTCCTACGAAGGAGAGCTGCTGGCAGTGGTTTGGGCTGTCACACACTTCAAGGAGTATCTGTGGGGAAGACCCTTCACGCTGATCACGGATCACTCACCATTACTATGGCTGATGAAAAATGGAGACCTCACTGGTAAGTTGGCTCGCTGGGCTCTTAAGCTGCAGGAGTACCAAATGACGGTGGTGCACAGAGCAGGAGTGCTCAACAACGACGCCAATGGACTCAGCAGGAACCCAGACCCATCTTCAGACGACAGAACAGGAGCTCGAGAGGACGAAGACCCGAGCAGCCCAGCAGAGTTGGTGGCCTGCCTAGCCGAAATGGCTGGAATGGTAGCATCAGGCGAAGCTGAGCCACGACCCCTGTTCACTCCAGAGATCTGGAAAGATCAAGCTACTATGCACTGGCTGAAGACGGTAACTCACTTGGAAGGGCTATCAGTGAAGGAGAAGAACCAGGTTAGCCATCGAGCTAAAAGGTTCTGCTGGAAACGCAACAACCTCTTCAATATTAAAGAAACTGGTAAGGAGAAGTTAGTGCCAGAATCCATCAGGAGACGAGTTCTTGTGCAGGAAATGCACGAGAACACTGGACACTATGGTGTCAAGATGACGTATGGTCTTTTGGAGCTGTCTTACTGGTGGAGGGGCATGAAGGAGCAGTATGAAGATGTGATCAAGGCCTGCCAAAGCTGTGATAGCGTCAAGGCTGGTTTTACGCAGCAACATCCACACTTGCAATATTTGCCAATCATGGGCCTAGACTACTGCTGGAGCTGCGATCTCGCAGATTTAGCAAGCAGGCTGCCTTGGCGAATTACTCGCCAAATCAAATAATGTTTGGCAGAAGTCCAATAGTGCCCAGCAGTATCAAGCAAGAGATTGAACAGGTGAAAGACCTGGACAGCCCTGATGAACTGCTAAAGGTGATGGAACGCCGTAAGGCGTTATTTGAGCGCATAATGCCGGTTGCGCTGGACAATCTGAAAATCGTGCAGAAAAGAGATACGCATCGTCACACCAGGACGCGAGACGGGAGCTACCGCCTGTAGTTGACGCAGATTCAAGAAGGAGACTTCGTCTACCGCAAGCGCCAATGGTTCAACAATGGTGTGTTAAAGCAGGAAGGTTTTGATGGTAAAACCATGAGAGACCACGTGCAGAATTGCTCGCTATGCCATTTGCCGAATATTGATCCTACGCTTAGGGTTGTGCCCGAGAAATTGGTGCCAGCCACGCCTTGTGCCAGCTGCAAAGTGCTGAATGATCAAGAAGCAATAATAACTTGCGATAAGTGTGGTGCCCGTTGGCACACTTTCTGCATTGGCGAGGAAGAGATTATGGCAGGACATTGGGAATGTCCTGACTACCTTTCTAAACCCCCTAGCCGCAGGGCTGGAAAATAATAGCTTTTTGCAAAAAAGGCAGGGACGCCTCAGCTGAAAGGGAGGGGTGTAAGAGGAATTAAGGCAAGGCAAGTATTATTTAAATTTTCTGCTAAGTCTTAGAATGAGCAGATGGTGAGAGCTGGGTGAAGGAGAACATTGCTATGAGTGTTGGTCATGGTTGCATGGTGCAAGTTCAGGAGCCCAGGGATGGGTTAACCTTGGTAAGGCTTGTCATCGACACACGTGCAAAGGTCAATCGACCATGTTTGCCCACACGTGAGGAGGGCCACCGACACATCGACCAGGTCGAAGGCACACGTGCTGGAAGGCTACGCACGTGCTAAGGGACCGACACTTTAGGCACGACAACATGTGCATATGTGGTGGGGAACAAGCTTGTGCCAATTTGCGCTTTTGTGTTGCTTGCATGGGTGCACGCGTGCATGCAAGCATTTACACATGGTATATCCATAATAAGGTGTCAAGGACGTGTAAGAGCATAGAAAGATAATGAAAGTGTACGCTCAACCACATGCTTGGGTCTGTGGGTGCATGCGTGAATGCGAGCAAGCATTTGTGTTATGCATGCATGTGCAATTTTAGCGTGCGGCATGTGGGCGCGTATCGTATGTATGAAAGTGCAAAGGTGGCCAAGAAATGATGTCTGCACGCGAATGCACAACAATTACGCCAAGAAGCTGGTTTTGACTCGCGCAACGCATTTAAATCAACCTACATGAAGAAAGTAGCCAGTTTGCACGTATCTGTACCTTGTGTTCATAACCATGCATGCAGTATGATGCCCGCAAGCATGATGCACTCAAGCAGGCATGCTTGAGTGTGTTCCAATGATATTTTACATACGCCTAAGAGTCGTGTGACATGCATCGTTTGGATGGGCTTGAGCCTTTGAAGTCGTATCTATGGAAAAAATGGTCTAAGTGTTTCAATGTAATTCAATTAGTATTCACAAAATTAACACGCATGAGAAAATTGAAGTGAACATTGCAACTAGTTATTATGTTTCACAGCACAACTGACATGTCTTGGTTTTCATAATATAAGACATAGAGCGACACCAGTTTGTCTTACTTTGCCACACCAAATAAACGATCATTAACTTCCATAATTGTTATTTCTCTCTCTCTCTCTCTCTCTCTCTCTCTCTCTCTCTCTCTCTCTCTCTCTCTCTCTCTCCCTCTCTCTCTCTCTCTCCCTCCCTCTCTCTCTCTCCCTCCTTCTCTCCCCCTCCCTCGCACGAGGACCCTCTGGAGGAGCAGGGCACAGGCCTGGACCAGATGCCTGTCCTGCGCGCGCTGGAAGAGGGAGAGCGCGGAAGAAGCTCCCTCGCTCGCACGCTTCACACCAAGTGCAAGGATGAGGAGGGGACGCCGCAAGCGGTGGATGGCGACCCAGCGCCTCCCCCGCTTGCTCCCCCCCTCCCCCACTCACTCGCTCGCTGCCCCGCCGCTCGCTCGCTTGCAAGATGAGAAACTCGGCAAGCGGAACCGCCGCAGACTCACGCGCGCGTGCACACACGCCCTCCGCCGATACTTTCACGGATTTGACGGTCAGACCCGCGCACATGCGACACTGCGNCTCTCTCTCTCTCTCTCTCTCTCTCTCTCTCTCTCTCGCACACACACAATCTTATTTTGCCGTTCATTCAATATGTCTTACAGAGAGCTGTTTGTTAATGCTCCGTGTTGTACTCTTCCACGTAATAAATTAGTATTGCAGCAGATGTATTCATTCAATTTTAAATGGTATAGTTTTTTAAGTTATGTTTCCTCAACTTTAGTCAATGGTCTATTTGAGTGACTTGGCCGAGAGTAGTAGGCTGAAGTCCACTGAAGCTAGCTTGCTATAATGATCCGCCGCACGGCCGGATGCGACGCGTGCGACACGTCGCGACTGCAACCAGAAGTGTTGGTTTAAATTGTATAAGTACAATTTTCGCGCGCAAAGTACCTCGAGTTACCTTCTTGTTTGTATCGCTATTCTTGCTGACAAATTCTTTGGTTAGCTGATGTCCTACCGACGAGGTTCTCCTGGGGAGTCAGTGCCATTGCACTTGCTGTTAAACTGTAAACTCATTCCATGTACATATACTAGGTTTGCTGTCGAGTTCGATATTTGGAAACGAGGCTAGTTCTCTTACAGTCTTCGAACTACTGAGAAAATTTATGAATTGAAGGCTGCAAGCTATTTTACGAACTGCTTACTAACCTCGCTTATGTATGAGTGCACTGATTCAATGATTGATGCTTGTTACTTGCATCTGATGATTGCCTACGCTATTTGCGTGGTCTTTTGCTGATGAAAGAAGTTAAACAGAAATCATCATTTAGATTATTTGTTGATATAAAGATCTTCCATTAGATTGATGTTCGCATATTGGTAAATCAACTCATTTCATTCCACAATGTAGACCACCACTTCATCGAGCTCTATAGCCACGTGAAACTAAGTAAAAGTCTATCTTGTTTGAGTATTTACTAAGTTAGTCACGAGTATAATAAGGTGCTATCCGTAGATAAGATATCAAGTCGTTCAGAAAGGACTTTAATCTTGAACTTTCTGGAGTGGTAAAGGAAAAGCCTGGCCCTATTTGGGTGGATTATTATTTGGTGGTACGCTGTGTGAGTCAATGCCTATAAACTGGACGTGTTATTTTGATACAAAGGTCAATGTGTCTACAATGTCTCTTTCTTGCAACCATACATCATATGTGACAAGTCCTATTTGTTCGTGATGCGGATGAATGTGAAGCTGACCAAAGGATCGTTAAAATAATTTATGAAATATTTGGTCCAATGGAAAGGCTATGCATCTTGGTTGTCGAGACACTTGGAACTTTAGGGAAAAGCTGACGAACGCTGAAATGAAGCGACTTACCAATAGGCGATTAATAATTAATAAAGGATCTTTACATCAAGAAGTAATCTTTATGGTATTTTCTGGTTACTTAGTAAACACCGAAAGACTCAAACAACTAGCATCAAAATACTAACGTGTCAAATGCAACTGCAAGTATACGAGCATCAATCATGCAATCAGTAAACTCATACACAAGCAAGGCTAGAAGACAGTTCGTATCAATGGCTTCTCGCCTTGGATTAGATATCTCTCAGTAAGCGGTACAAAAGAGTTGGCCTTGATTTCGAATGCCAACCTCGTGAGCATGAGTTTACTGTTCAACGGCAAGTGCGATGGCACCGCCTACCTGGGAGTTAACCACGTCGGTAGGACCTCGACTAACCAAATTCACAGCCATCTCCCATCATCCCAAATCGCCATCCATCCAAGGGAGTGCTCTAGCCATTCATCTAGCATATCACACTTAGATGCATTTGTAGGCAGTTCACTGATACCGCGTACGGCAGTCAGTCAATTGTCAAAGAATGTGTCAGCAAGGTGACCTAAGTTGACTTCAACCTGCTGCCCTCGGCTAAGTCAATATGTTGAATTTAACTAGAAGTCCAGCAGTCTTAATATTAACTAAAGTTCAGCAGATTGAACTTTATCAACTAGTATATTCAAATGAATATTATATCTAGCTATATACTGATTCATTATAAACGCTAAGGACACTCTTTGAAATGAATCGACTTATTGATTAATGAGTAACAATCAAATTAAGATTTTTATGTGAGCAAGTAATTAAGTAATTTTTATGTTGTGTTCTAATTTGCCTATCAAACACTACAAATAGCATAAGCAAATCTTAACAGTCAAAAGCAATTAAACAAGCATCAATCATGCAACTGATAGACTTATAGGTAGAATAATTCAGTTACTTGTGTAACGGCTTGCAACCTTGGATTCACATAGAATATGAGTAGTTTGTTTAGAAAGTCGGCCTTGTTTTTTATTGCCGAACATGATGGCAAACCCATCATTTGTACATGGAACGAGTTTCCTTTTCAACTGACATGCGTTGACACCGCTAACTTGGGTGTTAACTTCGTTCGTATCAGATTGGCTATCCAAATCCACAACCATCTTCTATCATTCCAATTTGCCATTGATTGGCTTCTATGCCATTATCAAATTTGCTGCTCTAAAAGCTGTGTCATATTGGATACTGTTTTTGTGCTCTAAAATGCGCGTTAGATTCATCCTTACCACACTGAAATAAATCAATTCACCAATTAAGCGATCATCTATAAAGCAAAAGATCTTCATATCAACAAGTAGTTGTTATTGGTGTTTCTACTTACTTCATTAAATAACAATTCATAAACTATATAGCTTAAGCAAATCTTACAAGTCAAATGCAATTAACGTGCACCAGTCATGCAATCAGTAACTCATACATAAGCAAGGTTAGTAAGCAAATCGTCTAACGGCTTGCAGCTTTGACTTTAGACATCTTCTCAGTATTATGTACAGAGAATAGGCCTCGTTTTCGAATGTCAAACTTGATAGCAAATCTAATATATGTACATGGAATGAGTAACTGTTCAACGACAAATGCGATGGCACTGCCTACCCGGGAGTTAACCTCGTCGGTAGGACATCTACTAACCAAATTCACAGTTATCTCCCATTATCTCAAATCGCCAGCAGCCTAAGGCGTCACCTAGCTATTCATGTTGTAACGATCCGAGCTATTTTAGGCGTATTTGGGACGTTTTCCCAATTACCTAAAGTACGTTATACTATTTATCATATTATTTGATAAATGATTGCATCATATTCAATTATTCCCACACGTGTGTGCCGATTAATTCCTGGTCGATTGGCGAAACGACCGAGATACTATTGCAAAAAGCATCGTAATGTAACTCGACTACTTCGCAAAAGTACGACATAATTATTCATAAAGTTACTTTGATTAAATTATGAGATGATAACTTATTAAATCATTGATTGATTAAGTTGATTTGATTGTCATTATTTCGACATTGCACAATCACAGATTTCGAATTTACGACCAGTCGTTAATACGAACAAACCGTCGTATCAAGATACGAACAAACCGTCGTGAAGACAAACGACACGAAATATGCAAAGTCGCTTTGCATCGACGCGGATTCGACCCCGCGACTTGTCGTTTGAAACGTTCACACCTAAACCAATTGGCCAAGTAGTTATTCGCAACTCCTGGTTCATGACGTAATTACTTGAACGCGACTCCGCGAACAGTCGCGACTTTTCGAAAAGTCGCGAGAACGCGAAAACGCCCGTTTGGCGCGAACCGGTTTTCTGAAAACCATTGAAAAGTCTCCAAACCGCCAAACGGCGCGTTTCGAGCATTTGGCCGAATGGGACACGTCCCTTCGACCGTTTTCGTTGAACATGAACCACTGCCCTAGGTGGTGACTCGAAGCACTCCAGTGCCTCATGTTGTGCAGGTATAAATACCTGTAGAGTCATTGTGAGTGCAACTCTCACAAGCACACATTCTACGTTAGTTTACATTTTCGCTCTTTCGTGTATTCATCGATTTGCACAATTATACAGATTTCCCTTCCACTCGATTTAAATATTCCTTGAATACCGAGGAAAGATCCTCTTGAAAAGCAGAAACGTAACATTGGTATCGGAGCCGATCTCGATTTCTCCAAGGAAATTTTTAAAATTTTTTTTAGTGGCCAGAAAATCTGTTGGATTTTCTGCCGGAGTCTGTCGTCGAATCTAACCGCTTTCTTGATTTTGTGTGGACTCGCCCTCGATTCATTTCTGGTTCGCGATGACTCGCGGCCGTCGGATCGAAATCATCTACATCGACGACGATTCACCCCGCCGGCCTCGCGTCTCGCTGCGTGTTGCCTCGGCGCCGACTCGGCCGTCGCCGACTTATTCGCCGATGGCTCCGCCCGGCTCGCAGCGCTCATCACCCGTCGATCTTCGATCGTACGAGATATTGTCGCCGGAAGGCTCGTCACCCACACCTCCCACCCACGCCGAACTTCGGAACACCACACCCGAACCTACCCGCTCTCGTTCTCCACGCGGCCGAACACCGTGGCCTCGTGCGCCCCGTGAACGGCCGGATGTCATTGATTCCTTGCCGTTTTCTAAACATGAGCACTACTACCACATGTGGAATGATTAGGGGCATTGGATGGAATTGCGCGACCAACCCACCCTAGAGAACTATCAAAATGTGTATAGCCCTCGGTTCCGCAACCGCTCGGGTTTTGTTCGTCCGCCCATGCCCGTTCGGGGATACACCACATATCGTGGGTATGTTGATTACATGTGGTCTACCCACCGTGTTAGTCTTTCAGAGCATCTCTTTGACAGAAATTTGTATCGTGATCGGTCAGGCGACCATTATTGCAGCCATTGCATAAATGCTAGCGTCGATTATATTCGCTGCCCTTATTTGTGATAAATAGCTATTGTTTAGCTATTGACAACACGACTTAGTGAGCAGGAAATTCTAGGTGTTTGTTCGCAAGCACCAAAGGTACTTGTACACTCTGGCATACCCGATATAAATATAATTCGAAACGAATATATTTGTATGCAAGTGTTGAGCTTTGCCGAGTTTTTGGAACTCGAGTGCATCCATGATTGCATGTTCTTGCACTTTCAGCCGCATAATCCTAACCTTGCAAAGTGTTACGCACACTTGGCTCATTTAAGGAGAATGCACATGTGCCTTGCACCAATATATATTGCTGCATTCGCAAAACGACGCGCGTACGATGAGCCTTTCACTCAATCTCGCGCGGGATTGGCAATGCAAAATGGGATTTTGGTAAAGGACCTCCATATTTCCCACATTCCTCTTAAGGCGAGGACATTGCTAGTGATGCATAATGCTTCTTTGGGGCTAAGTATGACGTTTGACGCAAAAGTTTCAGGCAAGTCATGCTTCACCATCATTGATTCAGGCGCGTCAGTGAGCTTCATTAGTGCACGTTTTGCACAAGGGATGAAGTTGATTCCAACACTCAAGAACGAGGACCTTCGACTTGGCGATGGTTCCTTAGCTTGTACTCTTGGAAAGATAAAGTTGCAGCTCAAAGTGCAATCATACATCGGCCACGAACAATTCTATGTTACTAAGTTGCCCGAGGGTATTGATGCAATTTTGGGAACAACTTGGCTTACGCAAACAAGTGCATTGCTTGACTTCAGTCAAAAGACATGCATTGTACGCAAAGGGACAAGGAAGATCACTCTTCAATCCCTAAAGCCCGATATGGAATTAGAAAGTCCCTCCAAAACTCTTCTATTGTCCATAAAGCAAGCTAGACGTTTGGCAAAGAAAGGTCAAAATGTTTTCTTTGGATTACTACGACCTGATTCCCAAGTCACTAAGCTCTCCAAGGAGGAGCCTACACTCAATTTGACTGGTCATGAAGACACACTTACAGCTGAACTTTCTGCTCTTTTGCAAAAGTACAAGTCAGTGTTTCCAAGTGAAATACCGCCTGGCCTCCCGCCTGATAGGGGTATTGGACGTACGATTTCTCTCGTTCCTTATGCTCTACCAACTTGGCGACCAATTTATCGCCTCAGCCCGTTGGAGATGAACAAAATGATAGCCCAAATTAGCGATTTGCTTGAGAAAGGATGGATTGAGCGGAGCTCTTCTCCATTTGGGGCCCCCATACTCTTTGTCCAAAAGAAAGATGGGACGCTCAGGATGTGCATTGATTATCGTGCGCTGAACAACATAACGGTCAAGAACGGCTATTCGTTGCCTCGCACTGATGACTTGTTTGATTCGCTGCAGGGGGCATACGTGTTCTCCTCGGAATGAGACTACGCAGATTGCGTTCGGGCGCATTAAGTATGCACTCACTAATGCGCCACTTCTCTCATTAGCTGATCCCGACTTGCCTTACGAGGTAGTCGCCGATGCGTCTGGTGTTGGAGTAGGGGCTGTCCTGCTGCAGGCGGGCAAGCCTATAAGTTTTGAGATTCGAAAGCTGACACCTGCCAAACAAAATTACTCAACGACAGAGCAGGAACTCTGGGCAATCATATATGCTTTAAAAACTTGGCAATGTTATTTGGAAGGCTGCAAGGGTTTGACCGTGGTCACGGACCACTGTTTAAATACCTTCTTTCAAATAGAGCCAACGCTATCGAGGCGCCAGACGAGATGGTATGAGTTTTTGCAATGATTCCACTTTAACTGGGCGTATCGCCCTGGTCGCAACAATGTTGCGGACCCATTAAGTCGAATTCCCCTCCACCACTTGATGTTGGGGACTGTTGCTAGTTTGCGAGGACGAAATGGTCAAGTTTCGAGGGCGGCCACCCTTGATTCTGCTGTACCCCCCCAGACGACTGGCGTTGCCTGGTCTGGTGACGCGGGCCAACCCGATTTGGATAGCGTGCAAACTTCTGAAGTACTTGACCTGCATCATCTATTTCAAGAGGGCTATCTCAAAGATCCGTTTTTCCTAGATCTCCAGGGTTCTGACTTGAGCGGTGTAGCCGTGACGATGGACGGAATGGACAAAAGGAAAGGACACTCAGACTATACGTTTGAGGACGGTTTTTGGTGGCACAATGGGCGCATTGCTGTCCCAGAAGGCCGAGTAAGACATGAGCTCCTACGAGAGGCGCATGACTCTCCTTACTCTGGTCATCATGGAACTACCAAAACCACACATCTTTTGCGCCGAGGGTACATTTGGCCGTCCCTCAAGGTTGATGTTACCGAGTACATCATCAACTGCGCGACATGTCAGAGGAATAAGCCGAGCCATACGTGGCCAGCTGGGAAGTTGCAACCATTAGAACTTGCAGGTGCTCCTTGGAAAAGCATAAACCTCGACTTTGTCGTTGAATTGCCTACCACCGATAGAGGACACAATGGGGTGTTAACGATCGTGGATCGTTTCACTAAGATGGTACTCTTTGTGGCCACTAAACCATCACTTGATGCAGTCGAGACCGCGCGTCTCTTCGTGAATCACGTGTTCAAGTTGCATGGTATGCCGAAAGAGATCATAAGTGATCGTGATCGTCGATTTACGAGCCACTTCTGGCAGGAAGTTTGCTCGCATTTTGGCACGAACCTTAAGATGTCAACTAGCTTCCATCCTCAAACCGATGGTCAGACAGATTGCCTGAACCGGGTTCTGCAACAGTTCCTTAGGCATTATGTGAATCCTCGTCAAGACAACTGGGACACCCTCCTATCAGTTGCAGAGTTTGCAGTTAATAATGCTCATCAGGAAAGTGTTAAGGAAACTTTATTTTTCCTTAACTGTGGAAGACATCCGCACACTCCCCTCACACGCTCGGTTCCCGGTGAGACGGGGATGTCAACCATGAGAGTACCAAGTGCACGTTTATTTGTCCACTCTCTTCAAGAGGTGCACAAAAGCGCGAAATTGGCCTTAGCCGCTGCTCGCGACCGACAGAAAATGTTCGCTGACACGCACAGGACTGAGTTAAGTTTTCAAGTTGGCAATAAAGTACTTTTGCAAACTAAAAACCTCCAACTCAAGCACCCAGGAAGCGCAAGCTTCTGCCTCGCTGGGTAGGCCCTTTTATCGTAACTGCAAAGGTCGGACCTGTTGCATATCGACTGGATTTGCCTAAATCCATGGGGCAAACGCATCCTGTGTTCCATGTCTGTTTACTAAAACTGTTTAGGTCCGATGGCCGCTATCAGCCACAAGCACCAGAGTTGGAACTCGACGATGATGATAAGATCTGGGATGTAGCAGAGGTGTCGAGACATCGCTACACCCGTCATAAGCCTCCGCGAGTGGAGCTTTTGATCAAATGGCTCGATTACGATTCCAGTTGGAATTCGTACGAACCTCAGGATGAGATTCTCCTTAATTGTAAGGATTTGGTTCAAAGATATTGGTTACGATGGGCTCAAGCTCAAGAGCTCTGCGCTAGGGCAGGTGTGCTACCAGGCGCGCTTCGTACACCAAAGAACAAACGCAAAAGAGACGCGGCCAAGTAATCGCTCTTTTACGTCCCTGTGATGATGCACCGTCCAATCGCTCAACCCAGTGTTTTCCGCTAGTCAAGGCTAGTATTGACACATTAAGACTTAAAAGGTGTACGCTTAACGAGGACGTTAAGTTCTTCTAAGGGGAGAGGAGTGTAACGATCCGAGCAATTTTTGGCGTATTTGGGACGTTTTCTCAATTACCTGAAGTACGTTATACTATTTATCATATTATTTGATAAATGATTGCATCATATTCAATTATTCGCCACACGTGTGTGCCGATTAATTCCTGGTCGATTGGCAAAACGACCGAGATACTATTGCAAAAAGCGTCGTAACGTAACTCGACTACTTCGCAAAAGTACGACATAATTATTCATAAAGTTACTTTGATTAAATTATGAGATGATAACTTATTAAATCATTGATTGATTAAGTTGATTTGATTGTCATTATTTCGACATTGCACAATCACAGATTTCGAATTTACGACCAGTCGTTAATACGAACAAACCGTCGTATCAAGATACGAACAAACCGTCGTAAAGACAAACGAAACGAAATATGCAAAGTCGCTTTGCATCGACGCGGATTCGACCCCGCGACTTGTCGTTTGAAACGTTCACACCTAAACCAATTGGCCAAGTAGTTATTCGTAACTCCTGGTTCATAACGTAATAATTTGGACGCGACTCCGCGAACAGTCGCGACTTTTCGAAAAGTCGCGAGAACGCGAAAACGTCCGTTTGGCGCGAACCGGTTTTCTGAAAACCATTGAAAAGTCTCCAAACCGCCAAACGGCGCGTTCGAGCATTTGGCCGAATGGGACACGTCTCTTCGATCGTTTTCGTTGAACATGAACCAGTGCCCTAGATGGTGACTCGAAGCACTCCAGTGCGTCATGTTGTGCAGGTATAAATACCTGTAGAGTCATTGTGAGTGCAACTCTCACAAGCACACATTCTACGTTAGTTTACATTTTTGCTCTTTCGAGTATTCGTCGATTTGCACAATTATACAGATTTCCCTTCCACTTGAATTAAATATTCCTTGAATACCGAGGAAAGATCATCTCAAAAAGCAGAAACGTAACACATGTGGCATATCACAAGAGATGCATTACTAGGCAGTTGGCTAATTTCGATTAAGGCGGTCAGTTGGCTGTCAATAATGTATCAACAAGCTAACTCATGTAGACTTCAGCCTGCTATATGGGCAAGCATGCGTTTATGAAGTGGGCCAAAGACGAAGGACACATAGAATTGAGCAAAATGACACTCAAGCAGCCGCCACGAGTTCCCAAAAGAGGGAAATCAGTCAACTACTCCATGCCAGTCATGCATCTCAGATAGCTCACTTAAGAAGGATTCTCATTTTTTGACATAGCTGAGGAGGAAGAGCAGGAACAATAGGAGCAAGGTCAGAGTGACAGAGAGTCCAATAAGAATTCAAGTGCAGAATATGAGCAAAGGGAGCAGTCACAAGATGTAATAAATCATTAAGCTGTTACATACGATAATTATAAAAAATTTGATACTTAATTAAGTTCAGTCGGTTCTACTGTACTTCAAATTAAGTATGATGACGCATCCAATAGTGGTGGGATGAAGTCCATCTGTAGCGATACGAACAAAAAGGTAAGTTGAGGTACTTAGATCGCGCGTCGATTGTACTTATACAAATTTGTAATGAATCAGTATATTGGTTAGATGTAATCTTCATATATATATATTAGTAAGTAAGTTTAGTCTACAGTAATATTAAGTCTGCTGGAGTACTAATACTTAGCTCAAAGACTCAGCCGGGGGCAGCAGGTGAAGTTAACTTAGGTCAGCCTGCTGACTTAGGTCAGCTTGCTGACACATTCTTTGACTGTCACCTGACCGCCGTATTCGGTAGCAGTGAATTGCCTAGTTATGCATCTAAGTGTGGTGTGCTAGATGAGTGGCAAGATGATACCCTTAGGGTAGATGGCGATTCGGGATGATGGGAGATGGCTGTGGATTTGGTTAGCCGAGGTCCTACCGACGTGGTTAACTCTCGGGTAGGCGGTGCCATCGCACTTGCCGTTGAACAGTAAACTCATTCCATGTACATATGCTAGGTATATAGAGAGAGAGAGAGAGAGAGAGAGAGAGAGAGAGAGAGAGAGAGAGAGAGAGAGAGNATTAACGTGCATGCCTACAGCTGTTTCTTGCGAGAGAGAGAGAGAGAGAGAGAGAGAGAGAGAGAGAGAGAGAGAGAGAGAGAGAGAGAGAGAGTTTTTGTCGATCATGTGTTCGTTTTGTTATCCACATAATATTTTGTTTTAGATCCGTTCTTCATTTAGTGTTTTACAAGTTATTAATCAAAAACTTGCCGGACGATAATATTACACATGCATGCACATTTCAAGTGCTCGCTTGCATACACGAGCGCATGCACCCATATATTCATGCATGTGATTGAGTGCACACTTGCATTATCATTTAATGCTTTCTTATGTCCTTGCCACATCATTTTGCGTATACCTTGTGTAAACGATTGCATGCACACGTGCCCACATGCAAGCATTAGAAAATCAAAAATTGGCACATGCTTGTTTCCCACCTCATATGCACATGTTCACACACGCACCAGTCTCTACATTAGCATAATGTTTTAAAATTTACCCTTAAGATTCAATTACAATTTATTATTACATGTTGCATCCATGGTTGCACGCGCGTATTTATATCACACGCCTCGCCGACCAGCGCACGCTCGAAATGGTCAACCGTATGTTTTGTGCCGCTTTAATGTATATCAAGCGGTTTTGATGCGTAGGGGATACTGAGCTGGCTGGCGCTGGGCGGGCCGTTTTCCGTCCACACGCTGTTTGTACCAGGGAAACTCCTGGTGCCATGTTCGGTCGCTTTTAACGATGTGGTGACGAGTTCATTTGAAATCCACACGGTTGACGCCTGACAAGTCTGACGAGTGACCGGTACCAAGCACTCGGCCATATGGGCGCGTGATGAGTTTAGTCAGAGATCGTATCGAGAAGTCTTGGGCGAAAAATGCCGAAGACGGATGGGTGCCAGATTATCTTCGAGTAAAAACGTGCAAGACCTAAAGTGCACTCTACGCGTTTTTTCCCCAACAATTTCTGTTGGAACTGGGAGCATGGGTTGGATATACGTTTGGTTGTCAATATGCATTGTACCCATCTGTACCTAACGGTACAGCGGTTCTTCCATCATTGAATCTCGACGTCAAAAAGGTGGTTTACAGTGCGTTTTAGCAAGTCGGTCACTATTGAATCGAGTGCGTTTCAAAATTGAAAAATTGCCGAAACTCGGCATCACAGCGCATAATGGACTTACAACTCTTTGCAGCGGCAAAAGTGACTACTCGTATACGAGCGTACGTGTCAAATAGACATTGTCAAACCCCTCCTGTAGTACATTTCCTCGTACCTTTCCTCCTTTTAGAAGCATCTTCGCCAAAAGCAGCGGTAATTCATATCAGGACCTCGTAGATCGGACATTTGACTGGTTCCCAAATACAAAAGCAGCGGTGTCACTTAAAATCGAAGTGTCAACTGTAGGTCATTTAAAAATAAATAGGACGTTTTACAATTCAAAGACGGAAAACACAAAAGCGCAAACAGCGGAAAGGAACATTACGCGATTGCCTACTGTAAACTGGCCCTCAGTGACTGTCAACCACTAGCTGTCAGCCCCTTTCATGCAGCTTTCGTTTTGAACTTCGAAGGTGCTGCACTATTTATGCCAATTTATGCAGTTTTATGCAGTTTGACAGGTGAAGTGTATATTCTCAACACTCGAGTAAGGGCCAGTTTAGAGTGGGCACTCGCGACGATGTTCTATTTCGCTTATCGTGCTTTTCCGGTTTGGGCGCTATTCTGAAACTCAATAGTAAAGAAACCTATCCAAATGAAAAAGTCACCAAATTTGAACTTTTGGTTTACAGTGAGCACTCGTCCCTACTATTCCATCGACCGTCAAATTCTCCTATTACCAGCGTCGCGATTTGTGTCACCTCTTTTAGCGGCTGGATAGGTCACATCCAGAAAAACATTGGTAGAAGGGGAATGAATTCGTCGACTTTGACGTGTACTTGGCACGACCGATGACTCCAGAATAGAAAGAGAGCAGGTGTGTGTCGATTCCTGAAAACGCAAATGACCTCTCGAGGTCATTTGCGTTTTGACCTATTCATTTCATTTTACGTCATATTTCAATTTTAAACGTCAAATAGTTGAATAGAAAGCAGCCCGCGTAAGTGCACTGTAAACAACGAACCATGACCATTTTTTGAACTAAAAAAGACGCGTTGTACCGTCAGGGACATTCAGGTACAGTCGAATAGAATAGAATCGCTTAGTTTTGCCCACTCTAAACTGGCCCTTAGTATACATAGTGGCACTTTTCCATTACAGCGAAATCGTAGAAGGTCGAAGAAGACTTGCGAAACTCCACGTCAAACCTTACCACGAAGGCAATCTCAATATCGACGGCTCTTTATCGTCCCTTCATCCTTTTTCAAGTCGTCAGCGATATGGGCTCGATTTTGGGCGGGGTTTTGTAATTTTGGGAAAGACAATGCACTATCACCGTCATGCTTACAGTGCTTTGCGCAAATTACGCACGTTAGTTTTAGATTTTACCGGAATCTTTCCACCCTCAAACCTTCAGAACACGAAAAGGAAGATTCCACTCGGACCATGGTGTTTTCTGGAATCTCCTCAATTTCTTGATAATCCTTGACATGGATTGGTACTTTTTCAGTCATTTCACGCGTGCACTTCGTTTCTTCAAGGTTCCAGCCCATTTTTGGCAAGTTCAAGGGCGCTCCTTTTCCTTCTTCCACTTTCGCTACGTGTCTTACACCCACCGTGACATCACAAGTATAGTTTTTTTTGGGAATGCCCACAGAGAGTCGATGCACGCGAGAAGCTTAATTCTTGGAAAGATTTGAGGTTGTGGAGTGGGACACGCCTGAGCGCTTTCCTACTGCAAGTTTTGCTGCTGAAGATGGTCACAGTTTCCCAAAGTTCTCAGGACAAAACACCTGGGTGACTGGCGTGACGTAGTTTTCTGTCCTAGAAATCGAGTTTTCACTTCTTCTATCTTCAAGTCGCTTGTAATGGAAAAGCGCTGTAACTTACTTCATACAACTTCATATACATACTGGCATTGAGTCGATATGGCAAATGTGGCACTACTACCGTCGCCCAAAGGGTCGTCTTAGTTCGCAAACTCTCAACTAAGTGACGCAAATGCATGCACGGCGTACGACTGTGACTCCAGAGCACTCCAGAGCACTCCAGAGTCCAGACTCCAGACTCCAGAGTCAGCAGCTTTCCAAATTCTGGAATCAGGACTCCGGACTCTGATTCCCGAGCAAACCCCTCGATTCATAACTTTTCCAATGTTATTGGTAAAATTTCCGGATATTAAAAATCACAAAAAACAAGGTGTCTTTTAAACCCCTCGTGATTCCGAGTACAAATGCCAATATTTTACAATTTCCTTATGAAAATGTCATGGGATAATATCATGCCGTAAACAATGCTTCGAAAAATCTTTCAAGATTTTGTCGGGTGTTCTCGAAACCCGGACCATGCATCGGCCAGAGCAGGCCAGAGGATGTTTCCGAAATCCTCGAATTTGGTCAAATCGAGGGGCCTGCTCCCGAGTCTTGACGCCTGAATCCGGAGTCCTGACTACTGAGTCCTGACTCCTTGGTCGTCGTCTGGCTTCGCGTCATTGCTGCGTCATTTACTTCATTTGTCTACCGCAATGATTTGGCAATCTCCTTGATACGGCTACGCCCCTGCTAGGCTGGGCTGGACTGTGGCTCGGCCCAGCCGAGGACCGTATTCCCTCGTGCTCGGTCGAGGCCGGTCGATGCCAGACGAGGCCTCAATTTGGTAAGCGTTGGGTAGCGGCAGGTAGCGGTGTGTGATGAGTAGTCGGCATCTCTATAACGTGTAGGGAGCACACTCTTTTTGACACCTTTAGAACCTTGTCATCACCAAACGAGCTTTTTAAAACTTTTGATTGGCTATTGCTGCCACAAGGGCATGCCACTAAGGACGAAGTTGTACGAGCGATGCAGCAAACCACGAGGAGACCACGGCGTCTACGTGCAGTAGGAAAACACCTAAGCATGTTCCGCATTTATAACACACTTCTGCACACTTCTGCATCAGACTTGCTCGCGAATGCTTCTCACCGCTACATTTTACGTAGGTATCCATGGGCGTTGAGGCGCCACATTGACAATGGAGCTTCCATGGCGTGTCAGGACTCTGGCTGTTGGTAATCTTCGTTGCGTTCATAGCAATCAAGAGGTTCACGACTTGTTTCATGTTCATAGAAGCCACAGACTTGTAGGTCGTGGTATAAACATCTCAAGATCAACATCACTTTATCCAGATCCTTTGTTGTAACGTACTGATTGATACATATCAATTCGAGCTTTTGAGTATCTTTCCTTTTGTCCTTGGTAGTAACTCTTTGTTACTTGATTGTCGGCTGTTCTGATCTGTTCCGGGAGCAGTTTAGTCCACCGCATCATGGAAGCGCTTCAGATGTCAGGGGCAGCAGCTTTAGTTGTTGGCTGCTCTAAGCCTTTTCACAGTTCTGGAATTGGGTTCAAATCTGCTGCAAGGAGGACCTTCGCATCCACCAGTAGAGTAGTCTCTGGTCTGCACCCGTTGAAGCATGATGCGTCACTTTCAAGCAGCGGGATATTTTCCGAGAGGGCTGACTTCCATGGTGACACTCTTTTTACCCGAGACTCAAGGTTGCGTGAGGCACATTACGAAGATCAAGGACACCTGGTTTTTTATGAGGTTGTTCGATGTGGAAAGAAGGAGAAACGTGATCGCAAGTGTTTGGAGGTCCAGAAACGTGTACTGGAAGTGAGGACAGCAGCCTTAGGCAATCAGCTAATGGCCACTCCAGTTGCAGAGGATGGCCAGATTTTTGAAGATGGGAGTGGTGATTCGGTAAGTGTCTTCCTTCCCTTGGTCAGAGCATACCCCCTGCTTGTGCCTATACAGGCCTCATGTTGCTGATTGAAATCCATCAGAATTCTATCTGTAACTTGTGGTTGTATGTGTACTTTTATATTCATACTGTCTTCATTGAGTCACAAGCAGTCCAGCACGTTGACAGTCTTTTGCTACAAGAATCGGCTCAGTGTAGAAGCTTACGGAATGTTGCCTATTTTCACTGTGCAGATTCGCATGCAAGATGTCCTGCAACATCTGATGGAGATAAAGGCTGAGCTGAAGGACTTGAAGCAGAAACAGAAGCAGAAAAGGATGAAAGGAAGTTCTTCTAGCTCTTCGTCGTCGTCCTCATCTTCTTCGTCGTCAGAATCCTCGGATAGCAGTGGCAGTGAGATGGATGTGAAGAAGGCCATGAAGAAGAACCGGACCAAAAGCCTCAGGTCTAGAGTGTCTGCCTTGGGAAATAGTGCTTCTGTCGCTGAACCATCTGTAGCTGTTCAAGCTCAAGCACTTTCCGCAGCTAGCTTTGGCACCTCAAACCCTGCTTTGATGGACAGCGGGTCTGCTTCACAGGATTTGTTGAGGCATCTTGGTCTCATGGCATCCATATCGGGGATGCCATCTTCAAGCAATGACTATGCAGCTGAACTTCTGGGAAGGAACGTTGGCACTCAAGCTTCATCATCTGATTTTTCTACCGTGCAGCAAAGCTCAGTTAGAAGTTCATTGGCTAGTCAGGGTGAAGTGTCAGCAAGTTCTGTGCGGTTGGAAGTTTGTATGGGTAGCAAGTGTAGGCGGAGTGGTGCAGAAGAGGTATTGGCATCTTTGCAATCAAGGCTTCCCTCGTCATCAGGTGCAACAGCTGTGGCCTGCTCTAAATGCATGGGCAAGTGCAAGATGGCTCCTAATGTCAAGGCAAGGCGAGAAGACGCGAACTCAATCATGTACAACTACGTGGACTCTGAGGATGTCAACCAATTGGTAAGGGAGCACTCAAGGGGAGGTCAGTTGCGATATGATTTGCCTCGAGGGCCTGGACAACTGCACTTGCGCGAGAGTAGAGTTCTCCACTAGAGCCGTATGGAAGGCTGACAATTGAGCAGATCTGAATATTTTCTTGCATAGTTTGTAGCATAGACTTCTGAGCGTTTACAGGTGTTGCTTCTTACCTTGAACAGCTGTCAGTTTCAACAGCTTGAATTTTGTAAGACTGTCAGGTGTAGGATTGTGGTTTTGTTAGGAGTTATTGTATAGCAGTTCTACTATGACTAGGCAACTGAAGATGAGGATTGAGTTTAGGCGCCCTAGGTTAGGTTGGTGCCTCATCTGGCTCATCAACTTTTCCAATGTATATGAAGATGGCTACCTAAATAGGTGAAGTAGTTGTAGTGATTTAATGTGAGGTTGCGTGCCCAATGGAGATTATCCATCATGGCATATAGTGAGAAAGGTGTGCCTGCTTATCACTATCTCTGTACCTATATTACAGTTTTGAAAAACAAAGGAGCAAATTGCTCTATTCATTCTTTAAGGAGGAGGTGTCTTTGGAACTTTCATGAAAAGTGGTGCCCATGCTGAACATTTTCATTTATGTCATAGACAACCTTTCTTTCTTCACTACCTCGTCGTGAGGTTTTTCTAGATGTGAGTGTTGTCCTTGACATGGATGTTACACAGCTTGCTGAACCTGAAGTTTGTATTCAAGTACATCAAAGATTCAAAAAAGGGAATACATATGCTTTTCCCTGATGACCTGTCCGTTGGTTGGGCATATGGCAAGTACCTTATTCATATAATATGCACAGTACAAATTTTGAAAGTTGAAGTTGCAAGTTGAGTCAATTGACAAATCCAACTGCCTAACTGTCGATTTCATTAAAATAGGCAACTAACCATACATTAATGTGTGCCCCAGTATACCTGAAAGAGTGATAACGACTAAATTGTAGAAGATGACCCTTGCTGTACAATTAACAAATAGCTGAAATCACGCTATGATCCTTTTGTGCTTGGCATAGAAGATGAGGGAGAAGAAAACAGAGGCACAACCAAGTCCTGCCACAATCACAACCTGCAGTCACACTATCCACAAATTTGTCAGCAGTCGAGCATACATGCACGCACAACTGGTCTGCTAGAAGCAACATGGCCTCAGTGGGCAACAACAGCGTATGTATAGCTGAGCCCTACAAGGAGTGGTAAGATTGAGCACAGCTAGTTGCTTCTGCCATGAATGAGTGCATCGACAACAAATTCCAAAACGAGGCAATAGCCAAAACCGTGGAGGGCATCTGGACAGAGCAGGCTAACACGACGCAGGGTGATGCGGGCGCACCCATTTGAAGGCACGGGGTTCATCGTTCCATCTATATGGAATATTCATCCCAAAAATGCCGGCCACGACAGAGTATATGGTGACCACCATGACTGCCAGGTTCAGCACCAGCTCCAGCTGTTTCACATCAGCCGCCCAAGATAGTCTAAGTCAGCACATAGCATGGGACCACTGGCCACGACTGAAGCAGGGCAGTAGTGCATGGACACACCTTCAAATGGAGCAAAAAGCATGTGAATGATAGGACCTGGCACAAGTTCTCGTTGTGAAGACAGAAAATGAGACTATGCCAGAGGACGAGGCCACAATGATTGACAAATACCCCACGCGGGCAGTCTTCAGCCGCCCAACACGTGCTCCTCCAATATGTATCACAGAGCAAGTGAGAGCGTGTGCTACACATGCCCGGCATAAGCTGATCCCTACCTACCTGAATGAGTTGATTGCGGTGGTTGTCGAGCTGCGCACGCAAGACAGTAGAATGCCCACGAGACGACCACATCGTCAAAAGAAGTTCTTGCCTCCTACAAACCCGGCTGCATTGATCCTTTCAAGCCAAAGAGCAAGGGACACCACAAAAAAGCAGAACACAAGGACAAATCTCCCAAGAAAAAAAACTCATATACCGTTCTACAGCGGAGCCCTCACCTCTGGCGATAATTTACACAGCAAAAGAAGACAATGTTTTGACTACCCTTCATGCCAGACCTCAGCAGGAAAAGGCGTGGAGGGCACATCAAGCACATAGAAGCGCCTTTCGAAGCGGCAGAGCAGGCCAATCCACATACTCTTTGTGGGCATTGAGGGCACCAGCCATTAGCAGGTGCGGAGGTCAGACATGAGAGCAGGGGAGGTCTTGGATCAGAGTCACACCTGGATGTTGATGTAGTCCTCTGTGTCGTCGATATACTCGCGCAACTGCCTCCCATCACAAGCCACACGAATGCAGCGTCAAGGCGTAGGCTCCGCAACAACGCGAGAGACCAAGCACATGGACACGTATACATACATATGTATACATACACACACACACACACACACTGATACACATACATATATATGTATATATGTATATGTATATGTACATATATCAGGATTTATTGCAATACTAACACACTCCGACGCGGGTGACCAAGCAGATACATTTATCATCTGTTTCCTTGCAGCAATAGACAGGTGGGCACAATGGCGAGCGGCATCGCCGGGACAACCAAAGACAGCCCCACAGCTAGAGCAAGGGAGCAGCGCGGCCAGGGGCCAGCTCATCGCTCACCGCATTGAGCTTGTTCAGCGTGCCGTCCACTTGCGTGAAGTATGCCTGCGCCGCCAGCATGCCAGTAAGTCCGTCGCAAACACCAGCACAAGAGGGACCAGTACAAACCATCAGATCATTACGTGTGCCTGCTCGTCACGCGCTCTACGAGGACACCATGTCGGCCGACCAGCAAATACTACCTCCAGCCATCCGTAAACCAAACACCCCCCCCCACCCCCCCCCCGGGTACGTCGAGCAGCTAGCCGATTTTAAATGGCTTTGAGGACCAACAGGGACAAGGCCTACACACGCAGCAATCAGAACCGAGGAGCATCGATGAAGCTCAATGGTGGTTGCAGAGGAGACGCACGGTGACAAGCTTGCACACCATGTCGCAGCTGTCACTGGCCGCCCACAGCGTCAGCCCGTTTGTGGGAGGAGCGGGGTGGACAAGCACAGGAAAGGCCTGGTGCATGTGGGAGGAAAAGCCAGCCTCACTCTTCTTCCTCGACATCTTCTACTCCTTCTGGGCCCTGCTGACCTGCTACTGTTGGTCAGCCAAACGTATGGGCCTGCTGCTGCTGTCTCGCACTTCAGTTCGCAACGTCATCAAGCCCCACAATTCCACCACCGAATGCCTTCTATCGCACAGCAGCACCTAAGCTCCCCTAAAAGGCATCCATGAGGCACAACAGCAAGAGGCGCGTTGAAGAGACCGAGAAAGAGGGGGGAGCGGCAAGCCGCGGGCCGCGAGGGGGATTGGGAGCGAAGGGTGTGGAGGGGCCAACCACAAGGGGCCAAGAGAAGGAAGAAAGGGGGCAAGGGGGAGGGGGAG
>WELA01001243.1:92379-105822 GCA_009602735.1 Mesotaenium endlicherianum
GGCAGGGGGGGGGGAGAGGGGGAGGAGAGAGAGAGAGAGAGAGGGTGCTCACGTGTCAGCTATAGTATATCTCGGCGGGACTGGCCAATCACTTGCATAACATTCTGATAGCAGAGTCAGACACAGCATGGCATAGGAAGCCCCGCAGTGTGTGCCTCGCCAAGTACACAAGCGATTGCATGGGTCAGCCGCTGGCATGAAGGACTGCATCAGCTGACCAACAGCCGACGGCTCGCAAGCAGACTGCTGTCACAAGATCCAGGGGCAATGTGAACGCCAATGGCAGTATAATGTGGGAGGACACAGTTTTCATCACTGAAACCCCACATAAACAATATCCTAAGGTCGTGAATGACAAGCACAAGCACGCAACATGCCTAAGCCTTTATCGTACATCTGACGGCCATGATTTTTGCAGATGCTTACTTCAAGGTCTCTGGATTGGCCAGGCCAGAGGCAACATCTTCAGAGGGTAAATCGGCAGACCAGGTGAAAGAGAGAGCATACCTCTTCGGCAGTGATGATGGCTTTGATGTGCTGGCAACCCCCTCGCAACCCCAAAGTAAAACCTCTCAGAGACCCTCAACCTCAGCTCTTCACAAGGCCAACACATGTAACACAGGCATACTGCATGCTTGTCAAGTAGGACGAGCATGCCAATGCCTACATCCTGGTTAAGACCTCCACTAAAGTTTGGTAAAGACCTCCACTTACACAGCCGATTGCCTAAGGCTGAGGCAGCAGTGCATGCGTCAAGCTGTTGAAGCTTGTCGAGTCATCATTAACAACAATCAGAATCATCAGCTTCAAGGGTTTTGAGCAACAGCACAGTACACGCTCCCTGCATGCAACCCGCCCAGAGAAATGCCAAGGCACAACAAGAGAGAGCAGAGAGACTAGAATGTGGCAGCGTAGGATGACGACACCAGAGGTAGTTAGCTGACCTCAAGGTTGACGACGATGGCACGCTCTCGACCAAGAAGAGTCGAAGGATAGGAGAGAAGGGGGTCCAGAATGCGCAGGTCGCGGGCGTGGATGCCCACACGGCTCATGATGGCATACTTGTTGCACTCCACTTCCATGTTGCCATCCACTGTTATTTGCATCCACTGAGCAATACCAGCCGCCCGTGTATAACGTTCAGAAAATAAAGCAAACGGGCAAAAGGTGAATGGACAGCCGCTGATGCCTGATTTTCTGGAAGACCCGAATAAAAAAGGAGACAGTTTGCCATGTCATGACAGCATACAGTCGAGTGTATATAGATGATTACCAAGCACACTCTCTGCATACACATGAGAACTGTCATGCACAGAAATTTGTGAGTGTTTTTTGCTGGCTTCAGCCCAAAACACGTGTTTAGCTGGCAACCAGGGGTCAACAGGGCACATACTTTGTTCTTCTGAGCAGCAGCATCGGCTGCAGAGGGAGCAGTCGGCCTCAGAGCAACAGTCTTCTGTACCTTGTCACCATCCACAAGAGAACCCAGAAGCACATAGATACAAGACCTTCGATATCGAGCTTGGTGGCAAGATGCCAGTGTATACACTTGCTTTGGTGTCACAACAAGCTTAATAGTTTGTTAAGAGTTGTAAAACCTTTACTGGCATCCTCGTCATCCGACGTGAGCTTTAACAAATGAATGACAAAATCAGATGCCGTATCTGCTTGTTTTAATTGCAGCATAGTGTCCAACCTACAATTGAAGAGTTCAGTACTGAAGCAAGTCTAGAGTTGTTATGAGAACTCGATGCATAGTACAAATTAGGTAAAAGTGCCGTCAAACTTCTCGAAAGCAAACTGCACAATCTTTCCCCACTTGCCTGAAGTATGCTCAAGTCTGCAGAGCGTGCAGACTTCATCTTGGCTATGACCTATGCGGCGTCTTACATCAGCGGAGGCCCTATTATCTTGGCCCTGCTTCCAGACTCTTGAATGAGAAGAACTGATGCCAGTGCACAGGCAGTTGAAACAAGTGCCTGTCGCTGAAGCGAGAAGGTCACAGAAATCTATGTCTGACGGATGGATTAGGAAGGATGCACAAAATCGGGGATCAATGGCAACTTGCCCTCGGCACTTAGCTGAAGAAGAGCAAGCATCAATCATTCCCGCTACCAGGCCCAGTGTGCACTTCATGAGCAGCTTATGAAGTTTTATGCGAGTGATTGTGTAATAGATAATGATCGGCTTGAAGAAGGTCAGCCTCTGTCGGCAAAAAGTTGCAGGCTTTCCACTCACATATCCTGTTAAACATTTAGACAACCATGCAATAAGCCTTCCTGCGAGGAATTTTGAAAGAGTAGCCAGAATGTAAGGTGCATATGAGAAGTTCGCATCAACAAACTGGTCTGCCTCTTCTCTCGAGCTCGCATTGTTTGTTATTACCAACTAGTGATTGTTTGTTATTACCGGCTATACCGAGGCATGCATGGCCATGAATGCAGCTCTCGTGAAGGGACTGAAGAACGTCCGCGCTGCCCATGACAGCTTTCGACAGCCCGCAAGTTTGTCGGATGGCGTCGTTGACATAAGAACAGTCGGGGGCTAAGATCGGCAGCTGTATTCAAAGTCATGAAGTGCCTGCAACGTCAATAGTGCCTGCACAGCGTCGGAACTGCGACGGCGCGTGTCAACTAGTCCCTCGAAAGCAAAGCGAACGATAGTAGAATCGAATTAGACACTTCAAAAAGTTCGGGCATGCATATATTCAAAACTTTAGTCTCGTCCTGGCCCAATTTGCGTAGCATACAATGGAAGTCCATGCAACAGAGCTACAAGGTGCTTTCGAGGTAAGATAGAAGCGACCTTTTAAGAAGTGTGGGTTTTCCATTTATAGGCTGAGGAAGAAACGGTCTTTTCTCGCGTCTATCATCAAAGTATACAATCTTGATTTATATAATGCAAGGTCGCACTAAACGCCTATCCTCTTTTAATTGCAGGCATATTTGGCTGCATTGAGCGCAACTTTGGAAGCAAAGGACGAGAAAAGTGCGAGGTATGAATCGGTAGATAAAATGATATGACTATGATCCTGCATGGAGTCACTTGATCAGCGTACGAGATAACCAACTTCATAGAGTTGTACATGAAATAGGAGCCCCGTACTTACGTACATTGTTACTCAGGACGGACACCGAGGAGAAGAGGGATGGTGCACCTCTGGTGACAGTGACATGCCAGTTGCAGGCTACTCCCTCGTGGATGTATTCTGTATGGAAGTAGGAGCTTTACACTTCAAATTTGTTCTCTTCCAATGAGCAGCAAAGAAAGGAGCGATGCAACTGCGCTGGTGGCAGTAACTACCCAGTTACAGGCCTTCCATTCAGCATGCGACAAAGCCCAAGCCTTCGTGGTAAGTCCTAAGGACCCCACACGTAAAAGCCATTCAATGTGCACCTGAAGTTTTTCTTTAAGATTGAGATATGTTCTGTTGTGCCCATAGGACTTAGAAATGTATGTGAAGGTAAGTAGAAGATGCCTCTCTTCTGGTGAGTGGCTTTTCATGCAGGGCTCCGATACCATTTATGCGATGACCTCGTCTTTGAAGGAGTTCAAAAGGGAAATGACAGGCTTCAGAGTAGGACAATGTGTAACGTGCTTCATCTTCTTCGGTGGTGGAAGAGATTTTGATTGTCCTAGACAGACTCGTCAGCTGTTTCTCTGCTAAATATGCGCTTGTCGATGCTATACAGGAGAAGACACGGCAGCAAGTATTGCTGGACAGCTTGCAGGATGAGGCTGGGGGCTCTGCAGTGACCAGGGCCATTTCTGCAAGCGAGCGTGCTACCCAAGGGCTGAGTGCTCGCCAGCTAGAGGCTGTGACCGGAGCTGTGCGCACGCTGGCAGGCGAGCTGTATCATGGCAGTGGGCACGGATTGTTTCTGGCTTCAGGATACCTCGGCCATTCGTGACAAAGTGAAGCTGGGGTGGGGCTGCGGGCCTCCTGCGCTCAAACTTGGCCTGCTGGAGTAGCCCGCTGCTCCAATTGGAGGAGCACTTCAAGTTGGCTGTAAAAAGAACCATTCTGCATACCAAAGCTTCTTGGACCAGCAACAAGCAACGTGCTGGTTGTCCCCCCTCCCTTTCCCCCCCCGCGTGAGTGTGGGGAGTCTTGAGCACTTTGCTCAGGGGGGGTAGCCAAGAACCCCACTTGTCCATCTTCAGAGCCGACAGCTGAGAGTTAGCACAGGTATAGGGTTTATGGCGCTCCTCGCTGTGCTTGAGGGTTCGAGCTGCAGCACAGACAACACCTGGTGTTCTGGCCTGGAGGAGAACACCTGGCTCTGGGACCTGAAGATACCAATTGATGCACAGTAGAGTCATGTCCACCCTCCCCTGCTGTTCCAGCGACAGGCAACTAGCCACCAGTAGGGACGCGCTGAACAGTTCTGGTGGTGGTTACAGAGGGAGCAGGAGTACCGTATCGTCTATACCGATGGCTCTTGGTTCTGCTTTTGGTACCACGATATCAAAGTCCGTAGCTTCTATGGCTGGCGAGGTGGACTCGCAAATGAGTCCGCAGGTTTTAATCCTCTTGCTTGAGCAATATATGGAGACAGTTTTCCGGGGAACAAGCTGGGAACAAATTTGTTGAAGAATGTTGGGCAAGAAGGAGGCCAGCTTTTTGTAGAATGGGTCAGGGGAGTTCTAAGCCGTATGCTTTAGGGCTTTGATCCAGTCTGTGGCAGAGCTTGTGGGAGTCACAAAGGCCCCCTTCCGCGCCTCTGTACGCGGTGTAGGTCATTGAAGCATGCGCCAAAATATAGAGCCTTGTTGGCTGGCTGCAGCTTGTAGAGGTGTGTGGTGTCGGATATAATCTTTGCTGTCTTTGTACTCTTCAAATGAGCAGAGGGCGCTCGTTATGGCACTCGTTTCAGCTGTAGCGTGGTGAAGCCTCGCAGTTAGCTGCCAGGCCCAAGGAAGAGGTCAAAGGAGGGCAAGAGCGTGATGGAGGATTGCCGGAAGGGACAAGCACCCACAGCTGGCCATGGCCGCACTGGTGCTGGGGTGTGTCAGTAGAATTTGGTTAACCTGCTTGCGGTCAGTGTGCATGTGAGGCCAGGTTTCGCTAGGCACTTGCAGCTTTCTTATCATGCGAGAAGTCTTGTACGTTTTAGTGTGTCAAGAAGAGCGTGGATGGTGCGATCGGTGCAAGCATGCAAGTAAAACTATAGTATACAGTGTAGTAATTATCATACTTATGGTATGATCAGCCGGAGACATTATCTGCACTCCTGCAGTGTCATGTCATGAGAGAAACTTGAAGACAGCATTAAATCAACAGGGTCAGGTGTGCGATGAAAAAAGTGACTTGCATTCTCTTGGAGGGTGGTGGGCAACTTAATTCAGACGTCAAGTACTGCCATTTTGGTACATGTATATCGTCTAATGTACTACTTGTTTTCTAGTTCACTTTAAAAGAAGGTAATCTACTCCGCAGTTATGCTTGAGCATGCACAATGATTCCATCAAATATATGTGAAATACCGTATATAGCATCCTGTGCAGGAGGATACTCGTTGGATGTTACTTTGGTCAATAGAATAGAAAAGACAGTAGGCTTTCATAATGATTGCTTTAGTTGCTTGGTCAAACCTAGCTACGTTTATTTCAAAGATTGAAGATCATATATGCAGCTTAAAGTGCTTGCTTTTTTGTGGTATTTCTTTGAGCTTGAAGCTTTTTGTATGTGCACGTTACTGAGGATAAAATAGATTGGTAAATGCTGTTTTTTATCTAGTCGAGGTTGAAGCATGATTTGGCTCATCAGCATAGACTGATGTAACCCTGGCAGTTTTAGCTGGCCGTACATGGTTGCATAATGCAGCACATAAGCATTGCAAACTTAATTAAACATTTCAAGAACTTATGTCTTCAACTAGCTAGCACGACTTCGGAGTCAAAAATCTAAAGCCTCTAGGGTGGTGGTATATCATCCTTATATTGCACGTAACAGTACCAAAGCCATGAGATATTAATGTGTCCAATTGAAACAACATAGTCTTTACGTACTTTTATGATGATGGCATCATTGTATGACAGGCTTTGCAACTCCTGAAATTGTAGTCTTTATTTGCTAGCATTCATTTTCTGCTGAATAATGTGCCTTTACCTAAGCGTTGAAGGTCTGCTGTTATATTGTACTAGAAAGTTGTCAAAATCCCAAAACAATACTCAATACAGGCTTGTAACGCACAACCAAGAAAGAGTTGAAAGAGATGATTTTATTAGTGCATAGATGCTGCACTGTGAAACATGTATGACTTCGTGATCATGGAATGCTCCGCACTAAATTGTGCCATGAATTGGTATCTAATATAGGTTTTAAAAAATATCATGACTGACACAACCCTTCGAACAAAATGTGAGTGTTTTTGAGACGAGAGACCAAAAACGGGCCACCTGGCATACACCTCGCCTTGCATGGAACAGCGTGTGGCAAGGAATAACAGAGGCTGCATCAGAAGAATCTGTGCTGATGGCTATGGGCTGCACCTGCTATGGCTTGATCAATTGTCAAGCCAGCTGCACCAACTTCACGGTCGTGGTGATGAAACAAATGGGTGAGGATGCCTACAGCACATAAGACACTCCCCACTAGCAGCTTGTCATACTTCTCTACCCAGGCAAACTTCAGCTTGCTCGCACCATAGAATGAGAGAGCAACCAGTGAAACCATCACAGTAAGTGTTGATAATAAAAGAACGACCACTGCTACAAGCATAGTACTGTAAGAGGCATCACTGACAGCTAGGAAGACTGGCAAAGTAGCTGCACATGGTGAAAGGGCAGGGACTAATATGAGCCCTGCCACGGCCATCTTCTCCATGTTTCCTCCATGATTATGGGAGTGCGCGTGACCTCCCTTCCCCAGCAGGTGAAGGAGTACGTAAGTAGCCCCAAGAAAAATCAGGAGAAGGGAGGCAACATTATGCACAGCCTCTTCTCCTGCAATGGTGTGGGCCATCGTCACGGCTGTGAAGCCGAGGACAGATGTAGAAAGCACATGGCAAAAGGCCCCCAAAGCAGCTGCAAAACAACCATAGCACATGAATGGTGTTGTGCGCGACTTATAAACCCTCGATATCTTCATCACAAGTTTCAGACATCACACCCGACTTATAGACAAATACAATGTCAGTCCCCATTGTAAAAGGCTGAAAGGGACACATGCTGCCAACATCGTTCTAAAGGGAGTCTTACACAAGCTGATTGCATAGACTGTAGAAGGAACTTGAACCTGCTTCACAGTATGTCCAAAATCAACTTAGTGCCTAACCTGCATCTTTCTCCTCAGATCCGCTATCAGAAGAAATCAGTTCGAACCTAGTTGCAAGCCACAACGAAGAAATTGCTAAGGCCAGCAAGCATTGCAGATTTCGCTTAGGAACAATCAGGCTACTGGCAAACAGGTGAAGCTTCTACAGCGTTGGTTAAACGTGATTGGTGAGGCCTTGGGGAAAATAATCTAGTGGAGGGAGTGCATTGCAAGATGGGCAATAAGTACAAATTTGACTGATACTAAGGAGGGTAGCACTTTTATTTGGCCATGAAATTAACATGACTATATTCCTCCACTTGCTTCCAGTTGACCTTTGCACTATGTTCATCAATGAACACACTGGGGAGCTGAAAAAGAAAGAAAATTAAGAATGCAGCCTTGCGTTACGTCCATATTGATGACGCACTAAACACTGGGAGGGAGAGGGGGTAAGAATTAAGAATGCAACTTACTGACGAGAAGCGTCTGTGATATACTCCACTTCTGAGCGCGTCCGACAACGGAGAAGGGCAGCCAGTGGGTAGGAATGAAAGAATGCAAAACTGACACAGTCACAATACCCCCGAACGTAGACAGCTCTGCCGCAGTTACACCCATGTCTTTCAACTCGCCTCTTCCAATCTTTGGCCAAATACAGCCTCACTACGCTCCTTACAACTCAGCGGCCCTTCACCAAGAGGTATGCATCGTTGCGAATGCTGGTCAAAGCACCTCACAATTCTTCTAGCAAGGTCACACTTCGAACTAAACAGCTGTGTGCATCTTACTCAATGATCAGCAACAACGAGCAACTAGTAGCGACCGAGAGCGTAAAAAGTGGTAAGAAGGCGTAATGAGAGTGACCATATTTTGTAACAACTTTCCATGGCGAAACTTTCGTGTCAGGAATGGACTCGCGCAACAGAACACATGCATGTAGTCCCATGTGCACCTTGACAGGACTTAACTGGGAATAATTTTATGGTCCTTTTTTTATGTAGGCAATGGAAAGATCGCGGCCGATGACGTCGGCTCTGAAACGACGTATTCTGAGTCCTGACATAATTGTGAAGCATTTTGGATGCAGAGTGATGCAGAGGCTGGCACTGGCTGCCTGACGAAATCTCCGCTAGGCATGAAAGTTGAGGTTATAGAGACGGGCTTGAAACCCATCTGCTGCGCTTGGCCCAAAGACCTCTCTGTACAGCTCTTGGCGTGTCGTCACTCTGCTTCCCATGGTTGGTGATTGTTAACACCACAATCACATGCAATACACACTGCAGTCGAATCCTTCGTAGCCGCACATACTGCTTGAAGACGCTTTTAGTGATTGTCTGCACTGGTGAAGCTGCCGCAAGCAGGCTGTATGTCGTCCATACAAGCACTAGCGGGTCAATTGGCCATCACTTCACTCTGTCGTAGTAGGATCGAGGGCATTGTGTCTCATAATAAAGTAGTTGTCCAATCTTGTACAGTTTCTTATCGGGGCGTTCCCAAGGCTCGATTAGACTCTAGATTCACTTCTCAGCCATTCATTGCCGGGGCACACAGATTGGCTGTTTGTGGTGATTTGGCTGCTTTCACTCCAGCCATGTCGACCACAAGCAGCGGAGGTAGGTGCTTGAGGGTTATGAGAAAGTGATGATCAAGTTTTTAAGATCTGCTGGCGACTTAAAGTTGTTTGTGACCAAGGAGTCCGCTTATGCAAGTTCTGCAGATTTGTGTCGACCTTCAGTTGAAACCGTGATCACTCTATTTCTTGATATGAAAGGGGCTCTGCCGTAGCAAAGCTCTGTTTATCAGTCAATTAAATTATGCTTGCTTTCCAGAGCACTTACTGCTCCTCAATCTGGGCTGTGGGGTGGCAGCTGACAGCACAGGCACCGTTGTCGCACAAGTGGCAAGTGAGTATGAATGAACGCGTGCAGCACCTCATGTAGTGGGCCAATGGTCCTGCTAGTGTGTGAAGCTCCTGCCGATCAGCAAGGGCCCCTCTCCTTGTCGCTTCCCAGCAATCTGGTCTAGACAGCTAGAAAGTATTCCAGCTTCGGTGCTGTGCATCTGAATAATGGAAGCTGTCGTATCTGCACCTTGAGCCTCATCTCAACTGAAGGCTGCTGTGCCAGCACCTTTTGGAGATAGGATAGGTCTCACGCTCCACTTGCACTCGGGGTTTGGACTGAAAGGGCTTAGACTGCCAGGGTGCCATCTTGCTATAAATCATGTGGCTGTGCCATAGCCAGGTGTTACTTATCAGAGGCAAGTAAAGAGGTCGTGAACGTGCCATGCGCCGATCTGCCTCTTGAGCACAGCTTAGTAGCTGAGGCTCGGGGGCTCTATAAGGAATCGGTTCCTCTTTAATGTAGACAGAATTTAAACAGGGGTCCTTGAATGTGCTTCTAGAATACGGCAGACTTACGTGCTGCTCTGCCTTTATGCCCTCTTACTACTCCCACCAGGGAAGCCTTGGGGTCTCACAGCTCACTAGAAGCGCACGCCTGCCTGCATGGCATGCGGTGCAACCATAGCAACCGGCGAGGGGGTTCGGGGTTTGCAGCTTGCACTGGAGCTAAATGGCTAAGTGCCTGCTTCTGTGTCACCTGTGGCAGCCAGCAAGGAGGTGAGCACCTCCCCGCGGCTCAGGACCTTCCGGATGGTGGACCTGCCAGAGGACGAGCTCAGGGTGCTGCTGGCCCGGCCCCGCATCGACTTCTCCTCCATCTACAAAACTGTAAGTTTGCGAAACCTTGAGCTTTGGACTTCCGCATGGAGGAAGTTTGGTATCCTTGCATGTTGGGCGTCGATCGCATCCCCTATCTCCCCCCCCTTTCCAGCTCCAGGTGGTCTCGGAACCGTCCCTCATGCTTTGGCCCGGTCGCAACCTCGAGTGCAAGGATGCCACACATGGAACTAGGACTTCCAGATCTCGTGAGTGGTGACCTTGGAGCTCAAAGGCTGCCACGTGGGTCTTGTGGGGGGGTTGAAGGTATAGACAGTTGGCTAATTCCGAGTGGCACGTTCCATGCGTCCTTATCCCTGAGCCTGCTCATAGCCTTGCTGATTCCAGAGGAGGCTAAGACTGACGCACAGAGAAAGGGAGAGGGAGGGAGGGAGAGGGAAGGAGGGAGGGAGGGAGGGAGAGGGAGGGAGAGAGGGAGCTTACAGAGACGCTGTCGGCGGCCTTACACAACCGCTCGGGCGTGACTTTGAGGGCCTGCACACGCGGCAGGCAGCGCAGAGTCGGGTGAGTGCTCTGGGCTCATCTGCACGTCTCTGGCCTCTGCCTCTGGGCGCTCTGGGCACGCCGGAGAGCACACACACACCAGCAGCTTTGTTGTCGTTGCAGTGCTGCAGTTCCCAGATGGCAGTGCCTCATCACGTGCCAGGCTAGCATTCTGGAGGAATGGCAGTAGGTTGAAAATTAGAGGGAGAGGGAGAGGGGGGGAGGGAAACACGATGACAGGGGAGACTGATAATGAGCTGTGCATGCCTTAGCCCTGAGATGGGGGCCTTGAGAGTCAGGGCTTCGATTGAGGGCTTGAGAGGACAGTCCCGCCAGCCCAGTGTGAGGAGCACGCGGGAAACGAGAGGCAGAGCAGGAGGTGAGAGAGGAAGGGAGGAGAGGAGAGGAGAAGAGAGGAGAAGAGCGGAAAGGAGGAGAGCGGAGGAGAGGAGAGGGGAAGGGAGAAGAGGCGACAGGAGAGGAGAGGAGGCAGGAGAGGAGAGGAGAGGAGAAGGGAGTGGAGAGGAGAGAAGACGGGAGAGGAGAGTGGAAAGNCCAGATGCAGATGTGGGGTGTAAGTTACCGGCAGCGGGTATGAGCGTACAATTGGGGTACGGACCAACGTGGCTAGCACCTTGGCTGCACGAGTTGCTGCATGTGCTCTGCTGGCGCTTGAGAGATGCTGGGCCCTGTGATGAAAGCGGGGGAGGGGACGGGGTATGGGGGTAGAAATGCAATACTCGTGAGATAGTCAGGAACGTCGGACTTGTTGTTGCAGTGCAGAGAGGAAGTCGGACAGAAGCTGGCCCCAGCGCAGCAGGACCCTGCCAGGTGTTGTGCTGGGCTGTCCTCTCTGGTCTGGGCTCGTGCCTTTCAGCTGGTTGGCTCTGAGAGCAACTGTCAGACCGATGACCATGAGCCGCCTAGATGGGCTTGGTAGGATCAGGTGGATGTGGGTGGGTGGGCTATCTGATGGTAGGCCGAGGGAGCGAGCGCTTTCCGGCGCCCTCCTGCATGCCCATCATGTGGTCCCCACACTTTGCACAAGTGTGGGCTAGTTGTTGCCGGCTGTATGATGCCCTCATCTGACGCCCTTGAGGTGGGTGCGGTGTGCGGCTGGCGAGGGGAGAGCAGGTGGAGCCCATCGTGGAGGATGTGCGCGTGCGCGGGGATGCTGCCGTGAAAGAGTGAGCCCCCCTCCCCCCTTTCCCCCCCCCTTCCTTGCCTCCTCGTCCTCCATCTCATATCCTCAGGATGGCTCAGGTGCCGTCGGACGGGAGCAGCTGATGGCATCGGTCAGCCAGTCGGCCTGTCAGTCAGGCAGTGGCTGTGGGCACGGCCGCGCGCCTCCTACACGTGACTCGGGGACCTGTGGGTGGGGGCTGGACGTGCGTGGCCGGGGCCGGGACTGCAGCTATACAGCCAATTTTGACGGCGCACACTTGGACTCCATCGTTGACAAGGTGGCGGACTTGCCAGATCCTCAGGTAGCGCCCGTCTGCCACGCTTCTCGTGCTCTGCCTCTCTGTCTCCCTCTCTCTGTCGTGTGCACTCTTTCCACTCCCCTACAAGTAAGATACGGCAACATATGCTTGTCTGCTCTACTCCCCCATGTCTCCAGAGCACGCCCTGTGCCTGTGTGTAGTTGCACCCTGCAGTCTCTGTAGGGCCGTGGTGTCTCCTTGTGAAGGAACCACCTAGCCTGACTGACGTGCAGAGTGATGCAGTGCAGGGGGTGGAAGCAGCCAGCTGACAGAGCAGGCTGGCATACACAACAAGCGCGCTGCTGCTCCTGCACCTGCACCTGCATTTGCACCCCTCTGTGCTCGATACGTCAGCCGACCAATTCCTTCCATGCTCTGTTTCTGTGCTCGACTCGTCAGCGGCCTGGGTCAGCTTGCTTACTCTTGTCGGCTCGCTCTTTGGTATCTGCACGCTCGCCTGGGCTCAATTTCGCCTTGCCTCTCCTCTCCTCTGCTCGCCTCTTGCCGCCCCTGTGCGTGAACGACTGACTGACTGGCTGTCGCCGAATGGATGAATGAATGGATGGATGGATGGATGGGGCCTGTGCAGCTGGACCCGGAGGTACAGGCGGCGTTCGACGTGGCGTTTGACAATATCCGCGTGTTTCACGAGGCGCAGGTCAAGGCGCAGCCCCTGCAAGTCGAGACCATGCCCGTGAGCACCCGCCTCTCCCCTCGCTCTCCCTCACTGCTCTCTCCCCACCACCCCCCCCTTCCCCCAGCTTGGCCACGTCTGAGGGAATGAGTAGGGCTTCTCTCAGGCTCAGCTGCCTGGGGGGTTGGAGGCGGGGGGCGTTGCTTCTCTGCCAGAGTGCCTGGGGATTAAGTCGGCGGTGTGGACTTGTGACGGTGTTGGCAGAGTCGCGGTTTGGTCGGGAGGGGTATAAGGTGCCCAAGACATGGGTGGTGCACGACAATGGGAGGCCCTTGCGTAGCTTCACAACTTGCGTTGTTCTGTAACTGGGGGTGGGGTGTGACTGGCAGGGGGTGGTTTGCAGAAGGGTGGCGCGGCCCATAGAGAGGGTGGGGCTGTACGTGCCAGGTGGCACAGCCGTGCTGCCGTCAACGGCGCTCATGCTTGCCGTGGTATGCTCTGCCCCTACACTCCCCCTGGTTTTGCCCAACCCGCTGGAACTATTGAGATGTCTCTCCTGCAGGGCCTCACTTGCGCCAACCTTGCTCTGCTGCAAGACGGGGAAGGGAGGAAGCTTCCAGAAGAGTGACATTGTGCACACCCCTGGCACGCGACTGCGAATGTTTCCACTGGTAGAGTCCTAGGGAGGAGCCCTGAGGTGCTGCCCAGATGGAACAGAGCCCCGGCGCACACTCCCCCACTCGACCTGCCTTTGAGCACGCTCCCGCGCACTCAAGAGCTCCATGAGGGGCAGTGCGTGTGCCAGACGTTTCCGGGTCACCTGGCCGCGTAGACCCCCCCC
>WELA01001243.1:108254-121676 GCA_009602735.1 Mesotaenium endlicherianum
CCCACCCCACCCCATTCCACCCCATCCATTCCCTCTTCAGGCCTCTCACCGTCTTCTTCCGCCTTTTCCCGCTCTTCTTATAAGGCTGCCCTCGCAGCATGTGTTGTCCTTGCACGCCCTCCTGCGGTGACCTGCTTCTATCTCTGCATGCGCGTGCAGGGAGGCTGCTACCACTCACTGTGGCTGCATTGACCCCCTCCTCTTCTCTCCAGGCCACATACGCACACAGACATGCGCTTGCGCCTGTCACAGGTACACGCACAGGCAGCAGCCTTGTGCAGTTGACACACGAGAGCGCTGAGGAGCTGGTGGATCTTACTGAGTCTGGGTCGTTAGCGGTAAAAGAGCGTGTGCATTTGTGTCTGAGAGAAAAAGACTGATATATAGAGAGAGAGACGGCTTTGTGGCTGTGTTGCTGCTGCTGGGCCTCCCTCACACTGGGGTGGCATCGTTTGACCCTCTTGTTTGTTGTGAGAGGAAGCAGAACAGCGAGGCGATGGTGTCCATAGACATGCCAGCTGGCCCCTCGGAAGTGCTCGTGATTGCTGACGAGGGGGCCCCGCACGCCCACGTGGCTGCTGACCTTCTCTCTCAGGTGCGTCAGCCCCGTCCTCCTCTGCCTCTCCTCTTCTTCCTCTTCCTCCTCTCGGGTGCGCTTCATGACGCAGAACGTGGCACTGGCTTCGGCTTAACGTAGCGCCGGGAGGGGATGTCTGTTGTTCGTCGAGCAAAGCTAAGAGATGTCAACAACAACTCTCAAGCCCCCTTCACCCTTCTCTCCTTCCTGCCACCCTCCGGAAGCAATAGGCGGCACTCTGCGTCGACATCTCACTGACGCCGGCCGGGGGCCTGGGATGGGCGGGCGCTCGCGCGCGTGCGTGCGTGCAGGCGGAGCACGGCCCCGACAGCCAGGTGGTGCTGGTGGCCGTGGGCGACAGGGTGGATGTGAAGGGCATCGAGCGCGCCGTGCAGGAGCAGTGCGACGCGCTGCCCCGGGGCTCCATTGCCTGGCGCGCGCTCGACCACTCGTACGTCATCGTGGCGCCCACCATGGAAGAGGTGCGCAGAGAACCACCCCCCCTTGCAGCCCTTGTGGCCGAATGCCTGGTGCTGGTGCTGCAGCTGAATGCTCGTTGCTTCTTCGCGCCCACCAGTATGTTATGTTTCGCTCTCTCCTGTCGTTGAGTGTTCCTCTCTTGCTCAGGTCCTGCAGGGCTTGCATGTGCAGCTGGCTTTGCGCATTCACATCTGGAGAGAGGTTGCCGGGATGTGTGGTGTGTATGCAGCTAGCTCCCTTCCGCTGCTGCTGGCACTTGGGGATGTGAGTCGCCTCGTTTTGTTGGGGAGTTGGTAGGGGCTGCTTGTATTCTTCTGTGGAAGAACCACTCGCGTGCACTCCCTGAGACTGACAACGTGGCGGCCTCTGATGCTGCGCCCTCCCTCGGCAGGCGTGCCGCTTCTCCAACATGTACGCGCCGGAGCATCTCATTGTGAACACCGCCGACGCGGAGGACTGGCTGCCCCACTTCATTAACGCAGGTATGGTCTTGTGATGCCCCCGCGGCGCTGATTCCTTGGTCTGGGAACTTTCAGACTTCTGAACGGCCCCTTCGTTGATGTGTAGGCCAAGCGTGTGACCGCCATAATACCTACGTCTGTGATGTTGCACAAATATCGTCACTTGCCACCAAAGTTTTGATGTTGGGGTACCAGCAAGCCTATTCGGCCCACAGCTCAAGCTCGCTCTGTTATCAGCCCAAGCGTGCGCCATTCTTAAGCCTGGTGAATGAAGACGCGGTCTCGCTTCTTCGCCCAAGTTCCGCTTGTGTGGCAGAGCTGCGACATGCATGCAGACGGCTTACTGTTCCTGAATTCCAGAGCTTAGCGCACTAACAGCTACACGCTGAGCAGCTTGCCAGACTGTGTTACTTCTGCATCTACGTCAATTTAGGCTTGTTGCACGTCCCCTCTCACCTTCTCTCTCTGCCCCTCTTTCCTGGGCAGGCTCGGCGTTCCTGGGGAGGTGGACTCCTGAGAGCGTGGGCGATTACGCCAGCGGGACAAATCACGTCCTCCCAACGTACGGTTACGCTCGCATGTACGGTGGGGTGTCGCTGGATTCGTTCGTCAAGTACATGACGGTACAGTCGTTGTCAAAGGAGGGCCTTCAAAGGCTTGGCCCGTCGGTTGCCAAAATGGCGGAGGTAGAGGGCCTAGATGCGCACAAGAGAGCCGTCACCTTGAGACTTGCTGACATAGAAGCTGGCAGGTAGGTGAAATTGCGATAAGTGGGAGCACCTGGAGAAATGCCCATAACTGGAGTTCCGCTTCTTCGTTCCTCCTTGAAAGTTCTGGGTGCGTCGGGCAAATGGAGTGGAAAAGCACTTACTGTGAAGTGTTCACTCGAGTCTACATCCATAGAGATAGTTTAGGAGTAATAATTATTCCCGTATGTACTTGTACTGCTATTGTTGGCAAGTGGCAGAATATATGCTGCCAGTGAAAGCTCGTCGAGTACTTCACGAAATTATAGCGGCATTTATGTTTGCATGCCTCTTGTCCGCAGTCATGTCGTCTATGCAGATCACTATTGCCACCATGAATGCCACATCCACGCCGGGTAAGATGTGTAGGATGTAGGAGTCTCGCTCGGTCACCAGGCTCCGGAGGGAGAAGGCGTCCCGGCTTGCCTCAGCCAAGAGCATAGTGCCAGCCATGATCTGGAAGGGATGCAGCCAAGCAGGGTAGACATTAGAAGGTAAGCATGAAGATCCGAGGAAATCCAAGGCCAAAATAAGATGGACTTGAGAAATTTGATGCATCCAAGGCTCGGGTAATATTTTGACACCAACCATAGCAGAAGACAGGCTGCCACGACAGTGCGCCGATTGATAGCTGGTGCAGCCAAAATGTTTAAGCTTCTCTGATATGCAACAGCACGCATACACTTGTCGTGAGCCTATTGAGAAGGCTTTTGTCACATTTGTTACCAGTTACTGCAAGAGAGTCAGAATGTTCTTACTTTGAAGCTTCTCTCTGTGAAGCTGCCTTTAACTTCAACGTCGGGCTTGCCTGATGTATTGCCTTTCAGGAACACCTGGAAAAGCCAAATGCTTTCATGAGAACAGTCCACATAACAAGCTGCAGGAACCAAGATGGCCCCACCCACTTTAGAGACACATAGAAGGGTGCCTTCAAGCATCAAGTCTGTAACTGTATTATACTGCTAAGGATCTGACACAATGTGACATTGCAAAAGATTGAGAGAAACCCATGTCATTTATATGTGAACAACAGGGATTCCTGCCCAGAATCACTAAAAGACTCCCTATCCACATCGCTAGAAGCGTCTTGGAAGGAAACGAGCTGATAGATAGACTAACTTGCATCCATGGTTACCATCTAGGGGAATACCTGTATTTGAGGTCTCAGGTGGAAGAGAGCTTTCTTCAGTTCTGCTACCGAATTATTCACGTTGGAGTCTCCCCCCGTGCACACATACATAGTGTGGTGCATGCTCATGACTTTCGTTGCAATGCTACATACAGGTTGGTTGGCGGGGTCATTTAGCACCTTCTTGTCGTGCATGCTCAGGAGTCTGCCCACAGATATGCGAGGCACGTCCCATTTCAACTTTCAGTCGACCAGGCGTTGGGGCATCTTAACAATCTAAGAAGGGCCCATATACTTAAGCATCTTGATAAGCAAAACATTTCATAAAACAAGAGTGGCCTGAAACAGAATGTTTGGATAGAATTGAAGACCAGTGCGACCGCAATAATACAAGCTAGAGCAGTCCATTCTGGCAATTCAAATTGTTTGCTGCTTGCAACTGGTCAATTTACTGAGAGCTATTAATATGCCCTGGTCTTTGATCGAATGACTCATTTGGTGCCTTGAATCCTGTCAAAGTGATTGATTTTTGCTTTGAATGTGGGTAAGTTTAGGAGACAAGTTCAGCAGACGATTTAAAGTAGGGCAGCGAGCACAAGACAAGTAACTCACTTCGCCTTCAGCTTGAAATGAGTAAGGCCGGTATTGTCTGAAATTTCCATATTGTCACCAGTAACGCTCCAGCCCTCTTTCATGGACAACATGATATCATAGGGAAGGCAGTACTGCGGGCCTAGAACCGTGAGCTGCTGTGGTGCTGGGGGTACAGCCATGGTCGTCAGTTTAGTATGTGACTGCTTGAAAGGGATTTTTTAAGTAGGGGAAGCCAGGTGCAGAGCACTGCTTTAAATAGGAAAAGAGGCTATATGGCAGCATGCTTACACATTGCACCAAGAAGTAGCGGCACCTTAACCTGGCCCAGCGTAATGAGGTTCGAAAGTCACATGCCCTTCCTTTGCAATGATTGTTTAGCAGTCCCTTGTTATGTGAGTGACCAAGGTGTCAGATCAGGCAGTCAGCGAATTTGAGCCAAACCAAGCCAAATTGATCAGCTCCTTGCAACTCGCTCAAACGGTGTCATTTGCTGCATTTGCTGTAATCTGGATTCGATGGTCCTTCCGAGCTGCAAACCAAGCAAGACTTGCTGATCTCGTATCCCTTGTCTCTGTCCTTCCGGGCCGCCGGTAACTTTTAGAGGTACTACAAAATATCCCATGTAGGGGGGGCCAAGGGGGGCTGTAACCGTGTCACCGATCCTCAACCAGTGTGAGGCTTGAGCCCCACCCGTGACTCAATCCTGACTCTGATCCACTCTGATCCTAACCTTGCCCCCCCTGTAACGCCTCTCGTACAGCTATGTGATTATGGCCAGGTTTGGCAATTTCCTCCAGCAGCCAGCTTATATTTATATCGCTTTCGTCCGTTTCCTAAATTCTCCTTGAATCAGCCAGTTGTTTTCTCGATATGCACTTGCAATCCAAGACTGTATAAGATTCCATCAGTTTGCACCAGTTCGCACGACCTGGAGGCTGGAGGCTGGAGAGGAGGGCTAGAGCCTAGCACCCTGAGCCTGGAGGCTGGCATCCTGGCACGCCCAGCTCTACCTACAGGCACCTACAGGACGCGCTCTGATATGGGGCTTCGGTGTCCCGACTCCCGAGTCCCGACTCCCGACTCCCGGGTCCTCCCGACTCCCGACCAGGCCCCAGGATTCGCATAAAATTCGATGTTATTTGCCTTTTTGGATGTTTAAAAATACAAAACACTCGTAAATTATGTCAAAAGAAATCCTTGTCTTTGGGAGCGGATGTTGCGTAAAATCCTAAAATTTCCGATTTCCCTTTACAAATTGTCGTGGGATATTATTACACCATCAAAAATCCTACAAATTTGTCAGATTTTCTTGAAACCCTGACCGTCGCCCAGAGCAGGCCAGAGGATGTTTTTGAAATTTTCAGAAATCCGCGACTTCTGTCGAATCCTGGGGCCTGCTCCCGACTCCCGACTCCTTACCACTCCTGAGTCCTGACGCCACCCCATCCATGCTCCAGCCTGCTCCTTTCGTGACGTGTGTTGAAAATGGTTGAAGTGGGTTGAAATTGGTTGAAATAAAACAAATGAGCGAGAATTCTCCCAGTGGCTGGTCTAAGTGTCACGACTGGCAGGTTCAAGGCTTCCACCCGCGTGCGGGTCATCACACGTGCGATTACGGATCTCCTGAGCGACTGAATTCCAACAATTGCAGGTCATTTAAGGCTACGCCTGAGTTCACAGTGATTGTTAGAATGTGCAAGAAGTTGTTGGAAGACATGGACCGCTCTTGTGGGACAGCGCGTTCATCTTTTTCAACGTCGACTGCCTGTAGCCATGGAGAACCTTGGAGAACCTTGGCATCGCTCAACAGCACGACACCCTCAAATATGCTAAGACTTGTGGGGTGCTATCAACCGCGCATGCTGTAGTTTGCTAAAGACGACTTTGTCCTCTACACCGCTAGAGAAGGAACACGTTGGACATCAGCAGCTTGCCTATCACCTTGCAAGTCATGCGGGTTCTTGTGTCTGGAGTGCTAGAGCTGGAAAGCTCAAACAAACATTTTCACAAGCACCACAGAAGGAACTGTGGCCCCCTGTCATCTGCCCAATTTTGACCAGCAGATGCGTCCTCACGACGCTCGATCGCCCAAGTGCTAACCCTGCTAGATCTGCTACAGCCCAGGACGCGCAGCAAAGGTGCTGCTCTGTGACACTTGCAACCTCGGCTTCCACAGCGATTGTCTTGATCCGCTACGGACGCAGGTGCCAATTAGCAACTGCTTCTGCGACGATTGCACAGCACTCGCACGGGGCGAAAACAACAGCTCTCTAGCGCGTGATTGAGAGATGGGGGGAGAATAAGAGTGTTGCAACTTTTGCTTCTTTTTTTTGTCATTGTGTGTGTTTTTAATACATTTCGGTATCTGAAAGCATAGTACAACAAAGATTGCTATAAGACTAGTATTATATTTTGTGTCTTTATGTTTCAGGCACGCACGACCTCTTTATGCACGACACTAGGATTAACTCGATTTTTTTAAGTCCGGCTTTTTGCCACACGACCACTTCATGCACAGAAATTGTCATGATTTATCAGCTCGTAGGCGCGACAACTTAAGTCGAACTTTAAATGTGTGAAGTCAATATGTAAGTGTGAAATACCATGGATTGACCCAAAACTGCCACATTGCACTATGATTGCATGTATTTTATTTATCCTTTTGCAAACTTGCAAGTCACAAAATTCTAGTCGAGTACAATTTCCAATGCAACCAACGCGTCATTTGGTTGGTTACTTTGTGAGGTATTTGCATTTGGAAGGAACCTTTTGGCTCTTGGCACGACCACTCACGGCCACTCACAAGGCAACACGGCCCTCCCAAAGGTTCCACCCTGGTTCTTCGTCATGCCTTGGAATTTGTATCTCTGTATGCATTAGATCTACCAACCTGAGACCTTTAAGAGCATTCAAACTGTAATTTACCATAGTAAAGCTGCTCAAACTTCATGAGTGTGTCATCCATAGTTGTGGGAAGCTTCCTACCTTTACACATTTTCATTAAAACTATTCCGAGCAAGCTTTGGTCAAGCTGAGAGACGGCCAGCCATAGCATTTAGCTTTATCTTCCATCTAACTTGTGATTGGCTTGAGAATTTGCTAGCCTATTAGGACGCTTGCACCTATGACTCACTTTTCTGTATGTGAGTCACGAGTGTACTTTAGAATGTGGCTATTGCAATGCACCTATGCATAATTTGTGGGCATAGCTTAAAATGAAAGCTCCCAAGCAAATCTTTAGCATCATCTTTTGGAAGTTCTTAGAGGCAACTTGTAAGTCACGGAGTTATAAATATGGTCACACTTTCATCTCTCTTGTGTTTTCAGGATCACTTGGTAGCCTTGCGAAGAGCAATCTGCCCTCTCTTAGGCCAATACCCAATCAATGGAAATTTGTCTTATGGTGAGCCAAGTTTTAAGCTCACTATCCTTGTAAGGACTACTCTAAGAAGATCATACGTTGTGCTATTAGTGATCTTTTGGCTGGATTCATTAGTTGTCTTCCTTCCAATTTTCTGTCTTGAAGTGCCCACTTTACTAAGCACACACTCACTAAAGCTTTTGCTCCTTTTTCATGTCAATGTATGTATATCAAAACCTTTGGGCATGTCTAAGACATTGCTTTCATCATTGCAGCAAAGACTGCTAAAAGACTCCTACTATTTCGTGTATATTTTAGGTTAGGCACATACGACCACTTTATGCCACCACTACGTTTAACCCGATTTACTTAAGTCCGGCTTCTACCTTCAATATTACCAATTGCATCCTATGCTTGTTAGCACCTTAATGATGGCTCGAGTCCGTTGCTTACTTTTATCCATTGGTGGCCCTGCATTAGCCCTCGACTCTTGCTTTGTGAGCAAGGTAGGCTACATTGAGTAACGTAGTTCTTTCTTTATGTCTCCAAATTCTTACAACTTAGGGTACATCCATACGTGCTCGTTGCATTGCCTCAACCATAAGTTGCATTCGAACTTGTAGTATCTCAAAGCTTGTTATGACATTCTCCCCACTCCCTTAATAAGTGTAAGGAGTATAAGCAGGTCTTCAAAGTCGGTCTTCAAAGTCGTACCAGCATGTGCATGTTAAATACTCTTATTATCATGTGACAACAATAAGACATGTTAAAGATTCATATTTGACCTATAAAATAAGCTTAAGTATAATAATAATGAATTTTAATACCACCCTAAAGATGTCTTTATATCACAAGTAATGTACATAGCTTTTGGAATCGCGGCACACTATTGTACACAAAATTCTCTAATCTCTCCAAAAATGTTGTATTTTGTAGTAGATATGAATTCTCAATGCTTTTCTTTTTTCTCATCCACAGAAATATCATCAACACAGGCCACTAAGGCCACCATGAGGGCTACATCTACACCAGGCATCACTCGCAAGAGATAGGTGTCTTTGTTGGTAAGGTTGCTGCGAAGAGATAGCATATCACGAGTTGCTTGAGCCAAGACCATGGCGCCGGCAGCAATCTACATTAGCAACACAGCAAGTGTCATCATCAGTACAGCGCTGTATAATTGCCCAAACACCAGAAATACTACCCCCTCTAGCGGATGGGACTACACGTTAGTAGTAACGCATCTCTGGTCTGTTTGCTGGAATTAAAAAGGATGTGACTGCTGGCTGACGATAATGCAGACGATGAAGAAGGTGGTCAGCAAAAAGACGCTAAGGAAAACCGAAACAGTTCCTGTATTATGAAGGCAATGAGCAGCTTACAGTGTAACTCCTGTCGAAGAAGCTCCCAGATATATCGAGGTCTGGCACACCTGTCGTATTCCCTTTTAGGAACACCTGGCAGAGAACGTTTATAATGTCAGACATCCGGCATCACCATACAGCAGGATTGCTGCTCTAATTTGGATTGAAAAAAAGCGCCAACCTGCTGCAGAGGACTGGTCTTGTTGCATTGCAATCTACGTCTATGGTAGTTCAGCAGTCAAAAAAGCCACGTATGTGCCCTCTTTGAATAAAAACACAGCTTTCTCCCGGAGCTTAGAGACAAGAATGCTGTCCAAAAGCCCATGCATGCGACTATATAATGACGTCCTGAAGAAAAGCAGTGTGGCAATCTCATATTATGGAACACTATACGTCACAAGCTTTATCATAATATTTTTTTCTTCATAAGAAGCCCACAAGGAAGCATCCAATAAATCTGGACCACCCCAGCATTAGCCCCTCCCCTTGAGAACCTAGGAGTCATCTCTTTGTTGGAGCAGTACCCTTACCTGCAAGTGAGGCTTAAGGTGCAATATAGCCTTTCTCACTTCAGCAACGTAGCTGACATCACTGGCTTCCGCTCCGGCGCTCACATACATTGTGTGTCTCAGGCTAGCCAACTTCTTGACAGTACTGCATACAGGTATGCCGGAGGCATCATAGAGCACCCTCTTCTTGTGCAAGCTGACCAACCTGCACATAGTCACATGCAAATGATGCTCAGGTCTTAGTCCAATAAAAGAAAAAAAACCAACAAGCATATCACAGCGGATATACTCGTAGTCACGGAGGATAACCAGGTGTAGGAGATAATTAACCTGCACTACTACACGACCCTGTGTAAAGGTGTCATGCAATTGCATCAAACTGCAATCATGAAGCTAAAAGTATGCAGAATAAAAATAAGTTGCACAACTATAGAGTGTTTATTACCCCTCAGCAACTATGTAGTAGCATAAGCAATGAAGCTGTTCTACACTCAAACCACTTTATGTTGAGGCAAATCCCTCTTCAGTACAAGCGTTCACTTCGGCAATCTAAGTGCGGCACATACTTGGATCTCAGCTTGAAATGCCTAACGCCGGCACTATCAAGAATGTCCATGTCTTCCCCCGAGATGCTCCAGCCTTCTCTCATGACCAACTGAACTTCGTAAGGAAGGCAATATTGCGAGCCAAACACCATCAACTGCTGAGGCGCTTGCGCGAAAGCCATAATATCTCCAGCTGAACTTTTAAGTTAGCAACTTCTTCAAATTTCTGCTGTAGAAGTGTGTCGCTAGGGAACTAACTAGGAAAGGTGCGATAACGCCACAGATGAGACGCCGGCACTAGCTCAGCGATATGTCTTTTATAATAAGAAATGACGCTTAGTATTTCAAGGTGGTGCATGTCACTTTGCTCGCTGTAAAGAATGCCTGAAGGAAACTTCCGCCTGAAGACGCAGGGATGCACGACTTTTTCAATGTGAATACTGCTTCTACGGACCGGTGAGGCGGGACTTCGTCTGCATCACTCTGCATAGTCGAAGCAATGTCAAATTGTTGTCGAGCATCTTTTTCCGGTGACGGGGGTTCTACTTCGCACGGATTATGAGGTGCCACGCAAGGACCTGGCCTCCTCACATGCGTCTTCCTTCCAGCTGCGGGTGAGACACGTGTTAATCTGCCTTGTGATGAAATGGCGCACCGGATGCACACTTTTGCCTTGTCTTGTTTTAATGACACCTTCAAGAAATGTTATTACTCATCTTGAAGTTACCTAATATTCTTCCACATATTGAAAAGACATACATCCTTGCGTACAATCATGAAATCAGATAACATGTAGCGCAGTACGTACTTCATGAAGATAACACTAACACCTAGATGTGAAGTGTAAGAAGTAAAATCTGTGTTGTTTCTCTTAAATTTTAGGCCGCTAAGTCAACTTCCTCCTACTACAAAGAAGAAAACTTGCAACTTATACGGTTATTGTTGTTGAATACTACCCCTATAGGAAAGGATGGTAACGTGCAAATTGAATAAATTTCTGCCCTGAATTTTGTTATATATTTGCATAAATTTACAGCCTAATGATGCATTTAATGCACTAGGATTGTCTGTTCCCTTAATGGCTTCTCAATAAATTTAGACATTTCCCTCTTGTACTTGACCTTATGAGCATCCTAGTTGCCAAATTTCTAAAATTCATAGAAGTTGGCACTTTGCTATCGAAGAAAGTTCTCTTTGAGGTATAAGCATAATCAATATAATGTCACGGTCATTTAGGACTTCAAGATATAAGATAGAGCTCAAGTCTATCTATTCATAAGCCCATCAATGATTTCTTCCATAAAATTCACAACCTACAATATAGTCACAATCGTGATCTGATGTACTTGGAAATACGACATACAACTTTCTTAAATTCTAAATTGTGAGACTCAGCATATTGATGATCCTTTGGGGTTACAATGTGTATTTGGGATATGCACGGAGCATAAAGGTTTACGGAAAGGACGTACACCAACTCAATGCCTGAATTTAAGATCTCAAGCTTTATGTGAATTGCTAGATTGTGAATTATGCATGAATGCAATGAGCATGAAAGAGTCAATTTGAAGAGCGCTTGTAACAACTGCAATTCATTCGAAACCTAGATGTGCAAACTGCAGGTACTCCTTATTCTGCGCGTGAAGCTTCTTCATTGCCAACGCTGACTATGAGTTGCAGAAAATCCTCAACCCTGCACAAGATTATGACCATGTTATTGACCTTAAATTACCCAGAGGATGGCATTGGCCAATGTTCATACGAGAAATGGTAAGGTTTTAAGGAGGCAGCGTCCATAGATTTGCTTTTGTTGATATGTCACATGCTCACTCGGTTCAGTGCTTCCTGTATGAGGGTAGGGACAGAATACAGTGCCAGGCATTGGCTTATGGTACTAACGGGTCTAGACAATTATTGGGCTGTCCAAGTCATTCGCACTGAATTGAAGAAGCTGAAGGTGCACCTTTTGAATGGAGTGACTCAAACAGCCAGCTAAATATCTGGTGCTTGCAAAGTTGAAGTCATGGAAACGACAGCGCTGGGCTTCTCTACAGCAGGACCCTGCACGCTTTCTACAGTATTCCCACTCTTGTCTAACAGCTCTTGCCCCTGTAAAGGCTCGTAGTGAGCTACTTTTTGTCCCTCAGCATAGAAATTTGAAGCCGCAAAGAGGAGGAGGCCAGCGAACGCGATGCACGCACTGCTCCAAAATAGAGCCCCTGCCCAAGGAGGAGTCAAGTAGAAGAAACAACACGAGGAGTCGAGTAGAAGAAACAACCGATCAGATGTAGCGCCAAAGCGAGCAAAGCACCATCACGCCACAATTCTCACGGCGACCTTCCAACCCCCCTCAGTACACAACACGCGTGATTTAATCGAAGAGCACTTCCAGTCAAGCTAGGCGTTGTGCGTTTGATGCACGCACACCTTCACACCATCAATCATCTGCAAAGTCTGCGCACTTGCTATGATCCTATAAGCAGCCCAGAAGTCACAGCAAGTGGTCTGAAGTGACGGAGTGAGAGAAGGTGATGCGTACTTGCTCCAAATACGCCGTAAATCACGCCTCCGCAAAGTTTCGCCAGGCTCCCGCCTACACCCATCATGCACGCGTTGAATACTCCCTGCGCAAGCCAACCCGCACTCACAAGCCATTCCAGGCCCCATCAGAGCCTGCCTGCGGGCCTTAGCCCGAGTCCTGGCCCCACCAAGACTGCTGCAGCTAGCTGCTATATGTTAACCATAAGGAAACAGTCCTGCATGGGCACATCGCTGAACACGAGGGAGGCAGCGGGTGTGGCAGGGGGTGAGGAGCGCTCACCTGGATGGTGGCCTCTAAGCCCGCGGGAGCCAGGCTGCCCGCGTGCGTTGTGCCTGCACACCCGCCAGCAGCCAGCCCGCAGCGCCCCAAGATGGATGATGTAGGTGGCTTGGGCTGAGTTCGAGGATGAGGACGAGGACAAGGAGAAGGACGGCGATGCCGATTGCAGCAGGCAGAGACCGCCATGGCTCGGCTCGGCTCGGCGGAAACACAACTAGCGGGCCAGGCCTCCCTTGCTGGCGGCCGCAAGGCACTCGTCGCAGGCTTCCGACGTACACGGTGTACCGAAAAGGATCATTCAACACAACACACCGCATCCCAAGTACACCACGCTGCTGCCGAGAGCCACTCGTTTCGCTCGGTGGACAGCAAGTCACACCAGGAAACACGCACGGCAACCTAGGGGAGGCGGCGGGGGAGGGCAGAGGAGGGGAGGGGGGTGGCGAGAGGAGGTTCTCAAGGCAGGTAGAAGCCGGTCAGAGAGAGGGACCAGGGTGGCCGCCCAATCATTTGACCCACCAGCAGTGAAGGCCCAGCCGAACGTGATCCCATGCAGAAGCTCAACGGGCAGCACCCACCAGGGGCTCCACATCAGCGCATAGTACGCCAGCCTGCCGCCCCCCCTCTCAGGCCCCAGCAGCCACGTCAGCACTGCTCGCTCTTCCACCCCCCTAGCCCGAAGGTGCGGGAGTGTCCTCCCCATGGCACCCAGCTTAAGGCCCCCAGGCCCTGCTACCCTGCCCGTCTGATCCTACTCGAGCCCTCCTGAAGACGGCCACCCCGGATGGCAAGGTCAGTACGGAATGCAATAGCCGACAACCTCCCTCCCCCCCCC
>WELA01001243.1:124444-226046 GCA_009602735.1 Mesotaenium endlicherianum
GGGGGGGGGGTGTGGCTGATGTGCGTACGTGACGGTGAGCGTGAGGCCCATGAGCGTGGCCGACCCTCCCAGCTCCTCCAGGTACAGGAAGAGGAGTGCTCCAGCTGACAGGTCAAGGCTTTCTCCCCCCTCGGGTCTCAGAGTCTTGCGTGGCGGCCTGCTGCAGGCAGGCGTGCCTCTGACCTGCCTGGTGAGGGCTGCAGTAGGAGCCATGGCCAGGCTGCGCCATCACGCATGCCATCATGCACGTGCAGATACTGTGCGTGCAGATAGGAACTTCTATACACACGCGCGCACGCGCACACGCACACGCACGCACACACAAGGGCCCTCATGGGCGCGCACGCGCACCGTCATTGCCTCTGTGGCATGCTCAGAGCAGCTTCAATGCCTACGTTCTCGCCCCCCCCCCCTCAAAAACCTCTGCACTGGATACACATGAAGGCGCTCCACCGTCAGTAACCAGCAGGTTGGGGCACACTCCCGTGCTCACTGCAGCATCTTGCGTCGCGTGCCCGCACTGCTTGCACGTGAGTGCCGCACGGGTACAGAAGGAAAAGGATATAACCCTCGATGCTGCCCATGGAGTAGCCCATGATGACGGTGATGGCGAAGAACGACACCACCCTCATGTCCTTCAGCAGGGGCCGCAGCCTTGCCGCCATGTCGCCAGCTGTCACCGCGCCCTTGCCCTCCTGCTTCTTCGGGCAGCTGCTGGCAGGCCCCTCTCTAGGCAGCTGATTCGACACCGCAATGCACGTACTCATCACTGTCCCTCAACGAACCCACCCGAAACCCCCCCCCCCCCCAACCCAGCCACCCAGCCACCCAGTAAAACTATAATAAAATACTGGGAAAGAAGAGAATAGCCCTGCCTGCGAAGCCTCCTCTCCCCACCCTCAGCCAATCAGGCTCTGCCTGAACCACCTGCTTGTATTCCGCAGCAGCGAGCACCAGCGAGCTGCAGTGGCTCAGCTTGCGACGCCATCACGGCTTTCCCAACGCCAGCTGGCAGGAATCTAGGCGTCGACTGCCAGCCTGTGAGCAACCCGCGGGGGGCAGGACGAGGGCAAAACCGCGCAGGCTCGGGCGCAGTAAACATGCGTGCATGCATGTATCTCTTGTCATGCGGGGTCGTGCAAGCTGGCCGGCAGTGAGGCTCAACGGTGTCTCCATCCAGACCAGTAGTAGTTGTAGAAGCTCTGAGAGGGGCGCACGTGAGAGGCTTTGGGGCAGAGGGGGAAAGGGGGAAGAGGGTCAGCAGTGGCCATGATGGAACGGGTCTTCAAAGCAGAGTTGTAGTTAAAAGCTCCGAAAGAATGCCTGTGAGAGGCTGAGGGCCGGAGAGGGGGGGGGCGCAAAACCTGGAAGCCTAACCCTATACCCTAAACCTGTAACTAAACCCGCCGCAGGGGGCGGGGAGGGAAACGGGGAGTGTCGTCTGTAGCGGCCAAGGAGGGGGCGGGGCGTGGGGAGGAAGCGGGACAGGGACAGGGTTTGCTCACGGACGGCATGCAGGAAGAAGGCGGAGTAGATGGTGGTGTAGGTGATGAGCAGGCCCGCCAGCACGCTCACCACGCCCCACGACACGGCGCCCCACAGCCTCTGCACCCGCCCAACCACGGAAGGACGGACGGACGGAGCACCAGGGCATCCGGGGCGGCTGTGCCGCTGATCAAGCACTGGCGGCACACAGTATATTGCGGGCAGACAGGCAGGCCAGGCGGGCAGGCGGGCAGGCAGACAGGCGAGCGGCAGCCCCAGAGTCAGGCAAGAAGGACTTTCCAGTTTTGCCTTGCTTGTGAGCAACTTCCAGCATGCTTTCAGGGGCCGCATGGCTGACTTCCTCTTCTCGCAGGGCACGAGAAGTGAAGGTGGATCTGCTGAAAGCAGCAGCCTGGTCTACTCGTGCCCTAGGAAGAGACTGATGAGATGATACGCCGAGGCTGAAGATGTTTGACAGAGCAGAGCAGAGCAGAGCCTGTTGCATGATGCCTCCCACTAGAAGCGTGATGCAAATGCCGTGTGAACATGCCTCAGCCGTTCCACCCACCCTCCGGAGCTAGCTGCAGCAGCAGGCTTACATTTTGTCCCCGCGCTGGTACTCGCCGTCAACTCTACGCATGGCATGCAGGCAGGGACAGCTGGCAAAAAGAAATGTCCTCGATTGAGGTGAGGGTGGTGAGCCCATTTCAGGTCTGGGTGCATGCACGGACATAGGGTGATCAACCTGCTTGCCATACTCTGCCTTGTCGGGAAGCGCCTGCATGGTGCTCACGTCCACAATGGAGGTGCAGGGCGAGGCGCAGCCATGCGCAAGGGCAGCTGTGACAAAGAAGAGCCAGAAGCTGCCCTCGAGCCCCAGGAGGAGCCGCCAGGCCATGGCTAGGGTCAGGGAGACCAGGAGGACCGAGATGGGCTGCCCCGTGAAATCTACTATCATTCCCCACAGGGGGTTCGTAAGGGTGCTCATGATTGGGCGCAGGGCCATCAGGAGGCCCACTAGCCCCTCCTTAACCCCAGCTCGCCTGTAGTAGACCGGCAAGAATGGCTCTATGGAGGCATGAGCTGCAAAGTACGTAAAATACCAAGCCTTGAAAGGTAGGAGCTCCCGGGACGTGGGCGGGAGAAACGCGGAATCCGTGCCTGAAGTACAAGGGCTTGCTGAGGAATCCTGATCACCCTCCAAACGTTCTGAAAATTCGTCTTTATTGGGGCTTTCTAGATCCATCGCCAGGAACTGTGTGAAAGGAATCTAAGGGGGCATCTGCAATAGTTCCTGACAACTTGCACCTTATTGAAAGGTCTGAGTAAACCTTGGGTCCTTGTTCGTATTGCTCAAGCTCTTAGAACGATGGTGTTTTAGTGGACAGGGCACCTCTGTGTCCACTTCACTCACAATGTCAGCCAAAAAGTGCACATGATCCGGAGTGACTCGAGCAATAATCTATCGACTCTGGATCGGCTCGAAGCCTCAGGTCTGGTCACGGCATGCATACAGGGTTCCTCTTCGGTTTTACTCCGTTGCACTGTGCCCAATATGTCGGGCATGGTCGGGCATTGTGCAAAGTTCCCGCCAATGTTAACATCGATTCAATGCGGTTGCATCTGATCGGCAATCGACAATGTGGTCTGGTACCGCTAAAGCATGCTGAAGCGTATGAAACGGAAATGTAGCACGCGATCGGTTCATGAAACGCCACACGGCCTGACAGCAGGGCCCCTCTCAGCTTTCAGGCGCTTGCAGGCAGCTTGCATGCAGGTCAGTTGCAAGTGCTTGCAGGCACTTCCAGGCATTGCAGGGCACTGCAGGGCATCGCAGGACATTTTGCTCCAGAAAGGCACCGGTGAGACCGGTGAGGACCAATGATGCATGTACATATACTACAGAGCACTACAGAGAAGCCAGATGACGCGAATATAAGTTTCTTATCTGGTATCGCTTGGGCTAAGGCTCAAGGTATACCCACATTCTGATGTCCTTGTCCATCGCGTGTGCATGGTCAAGGATGGCAGTTTGTGCATTAGCATATATCACAACTCCCTCCAGCATATGTCCATGTAGTGTGCGCTCGCATTGGCATCCTGTTGTCGCTTCATCTTCATCCTGCCCCGGTCGATCATTGATAGGAAGTGCCAACTTCACAGGTTTCCAGTTACGGATTAATAAACGTGTTGATTTTTCAACCGTAGTTCGTCCTTTAACCCACCTAAAGCGCTCATTCAAGGTCAGCGCTAAGCTTGATGATTACGACTACACGTTAGATGGCCCTCTTGATCCCATCATTCCGAAATTCAGAAAAGACGCGATCGGAAATCCTTCTGATACTCCCGTGACAGTCCCTAAGTCCAGTGGCAAGAATGGGCTCAAGATTGGCCGCAAGATGGGCAAGAAGTTTAAGCGAGCCACTCCTTTACAAGTACGGGATAATCGTAACCTTATGTGGCCCTTGAATGGATGGCTTGAACATGCTTCTACATATTTTGCCCTAAGTTGAGAAGTTCAAGACAAAACAAGTGGACAGATTGTTGTCAGTATTAGTCACCATTCCGATTGAGAGTTACTGCTCAGTTGAGTGCGACGCAGAAGAGTGTTGCTACATCTGTTGATGCTGCTGCCTTTTGCACTTCAACGATTGCTTGTATTGCCCGTCTTTTTTTTCTTGTACATGCTAGTGGCTGTGTTTTACCAGGAATAAGTCTTTGTACAAATATTGCAGCATGTAACAATTAATCCCTTGTCTCCACCTCTGCAACCCAAATCCAGGACTACCCCATGCTACTATTGCTCTGTTCAGTAGAGCTCTGAATATCACCATACTCACGGGAAATGGCATTTCATAGCTTGGTTCCAATCTCTGAAGCGGCCACGCCCATTGAGAGCTGTACAGTCGGCAGTGACAACCTCCCTGGCTATCAAGGTCCATCTCAGACTGGAGTCTTTCACCTATTTCTGTGATGGGGAAATGACAAAGCAAATTGTGGTCTGGTCAGGCACTACTGGGGTCTGGCACGGCTGGCCTAAGCGCGTGGGGACTGTACAATGCTGTCACTCACATCGCCTCCTTCCTAAGCGAACACCCTCCCGTTCGTCAGGCGCCTGGGGACTTGAATGCCCGAGCCAACGAGCTCATCCTCACCATGGTGAGCTGCCTGGCTTGTAGCTGATACCAATTCTTGGTGTACCTTTGCTATACCTTTGCTGTACCTCTGCTGGACCTGTGCTTACCTCTGCTCCAAATGACCTATTCATCGTGTCACTACGTCTGCTGCCTTAGAATTGATATTTGGGTCCGGGGGCCTATACTTGATGAACCTTGATTTTTCTTACGTGAAGAGTTGTGGATATTGATCCTCATTGTAGGCATGCGCACATGATGCTTTGCGACCCCCTGTTGCTGAGAGAAGCAAGCTGAGGGCATGCACACACGTGCACAGGAGGGAGAAAGGATGGAGGTGGGGGGGGGGTAATAGCATGCGTGCATTGTTCTTTGAAACAGCAGTGAGGTTTGAAGCAACGTGATCTCTTATCCTATCGTCGTTAAAGTGGCCATACAAATTTAGCACCTTTTGTGTGGTGATGACCTCTAAAGTGTTGTTGAAGAGGAAATGTTGTGTACCAATTTTGGATAACTCACTCGCGCACTGATGGCTCATGTTGAAGGTCTGAAATACGATGGACTGCTAGGTGAACATTGAGCAGGACCATCAGATGAAGTGATGAGCAGGTCCCCCATGCTTGATTTTCCATTATGAGCGAGCGTGCGTGCGTGTGTGCAGGTTTTGACAGAGTACACTGTGNTACATGTAGTAGGGGTCCTTAGTTGAACATAGAATTATGTCATTGCATGGATTCCATGTGTCTTCACTGGTGTCACACAAAACCAGGAACTTGCTTGGATGATATCTCATGGTGGGTTCGATGCCCGCGTACCACCTTCCTCTGCATTGTGCCTGCAGGTCACAACCTTTGGAGCTTTTGGAGTGGGTGTCTTTGGAATTGCTGCAGTTGGCCTTCTCCTCTTGGCGATTCAGAATGCCACGGCAGACATCGCCGACTCCAAGCGCTAGAGGTTGACCCGAATCTCGCTACTTCACCGTACCCGACCGGAGCTCATCCTGCGGGCGGCAGATGTGTGTACGTCCACACGCATGAAAATAAGGGACTGAATGCTGTCAGTGGTGTTAGGAGTAGCTCCCCACAGGTGTCAGCCTGTGTCAGCCTGAAACATGCTGGACAGGCTGAGTTGTTTTGCTTGCTTGTGCATTCAAGCTTTCTTGTCTTAGATAGCGTACCTGCAGTCAGGTCTCACCCTGTAGTGCGGTTGGTCCTAAATACACCTTGGGATTTGTGTTGTGTATGGTAAGCATACACTATTCATTGCGTGGCAAGTGAAGGCTTCTCATGTGATGAGCCACTCTCTACTCGTGTCATCCTTCATTAGTTTGTCAAGGGGCTAGTGGGAGGGTCTTCTTTGTGGGTGGAGGATTTCACTGTTCATTTGTATGTGGGTTGGAGGCTACTCGCACGTGTCATTTGTCACGCATGATCACGTGCCTTGGTGTAATTCGTATTGAGGTGTAATGGTGGTGCTTTTTCACTAATAGTTGCTGGATTGATAGATTTTTTGTAAGTGGTGTACCTTGTCTTTGCTGACGTGTAAGCTGAATGACATTCCGCCATTAAATAGAATAATCCTGGCGTCAGAGGTCTTTCTTGTCCTTGTTCAGGTGGCCAGCACCATGGTCTTCATGTAGCTTGAGAGACAGCTTATTGTCCTATTATTTTGAAGGACTCATCAGTTGCTGTGGACGAGCCCCCCAAACTGGTGGTCCCATGGAGGTGGCTGTCGGATCACGCACGTTACAGCCCTGGTGCTACTATCTGGACGCCAATCCTTTGAGCAGCTAGCGCCACCTGGCAACAGGGTGGTTCCATATGGCAGCACTACAGCTCTGGGGAGAGGTAAAAGATGACCTGTTTAGAACCGCCAAGGGCCATAATGGAGACAGTCTGCTGCTGCAGGCAGTGGCAGCGGTAGCGGTCGCAGCACCGCAATGTACTGCAGACAAGGAGGTAGGAGACCTTGGTAGTGGTACTTTATTATTTGTGAACAAAGGAGCCCTCAATGTTGGGCAGGGCAGCTGCAGCAGGAGCTCACAGCTGCAGCCAAGTCTGGCATTATAAGACGTGCCTGTGTTTGCCTGTGGTCCTGCAACGGCAACTACAAGTAAGCATCTACAAGTGGCTGTGCACGGGCAGCCTTAAGTAAGTCAGCTAGAATGTCATTTATAACATTTGCTTTGACCTCAATGCAGCCAAGAGTATTTAGGAAACGTGGCAAAGGCAAATAAAACACTGAATCTAAATTGCCTCAAGTAATTAACTCCAAGAAGACAATGGGTATGCCATAATGTTTAGGTAACTTCATTTTTTGAAAATAAGCTATTTCTACAGGAAGCTCATTGCTGAGATTATTTTTTGACAAAGGCTCTAAATCTGGTACTTGTCACGTGGAGTGGAAGGGCTCATAAATTATAGTCACAATGTGAAGTGAAGATTGTAGGAAGATTGTAGAATAGAAACCTCCTCCAAGGAGGGCTGGTTGTTCATATGAAAGGGACCAACCAATGTGACACACTCATGGTTTGACATCAACTTAGTTGCATGTAACTTGCACATATAAGTTCCATGTTCAACGGAGTCTTGTGAGTTGTGCTCACGTACTTATACTTCACCACTTGGTTGTCCTTTTTCCAGCAGTACCAGTCCAAGTATCAAGATCGTCTATGAATCTGGTTTCAGAAGCGAGGTTCTTGTCCTCGTCCAATTCCAACAGCTGCTCTTACCTCCAAGGGTTGGATGGCAAGTCCACAATCTCTTGTGACTGCTCTTCAACTGCAACTTCACATCTTCAACGCGAGGTCCACTGGGGCTGGTACTCCTTACCACTTCTCAATCGCATTAAATTTTCAGTTTGAAACATCTTGAGTTCCTCATCCAAGAATACTCAAATTTCTTCACAAGAGTTCTCTCAACTCTTTAACTTCAGCTGTAGGCTTCTTTGGGTAGCTTCAGCTCTTCACCAGAACCTCAATCCTTGTCTTCACAAGAGCGCGTAAGCTTATGTTTTTACAAAAGCAGTGCTCATTGTTTTCAACTGGTAAGCTTCTTATAGGCAGCTCCCATTCAGTAACTGTCACCTATTCTTGCCCAACTTGGCTTACAACGATCACAGCAATTTAGAATTACAAATAATCACACCAACAAATATGCAAGGCAACCAAAGCTTCCATAGTTCAGGGAGACGCCTTTGTGGCTACCTTTTGCTCTTTCGAGATTCACAAAAGATCTTCAAAACTTTTAATGCTTTTGATCCACCCTACTCTTAGCTGCCGGTCAACACCTGACCATGCCAAATATGGAGCTTCTTCACATTTACATTCAATGCTTTCAAGTGTTGGTAGCACGCAAACACTTTGTGTACTGCTAGTGTGACTTTTGAAAATTTAAGGGAAGACACAAAAACCTCACCTTTGATTGGGCAAAGTCCTCTCCATCCCTAGCATTTCTTAAGCTTCCAAGAACCTTCTCAATTTTTCTTCCTAGAGCCTAGCAATCTGCCACCAATCTCTCAACTGTGAAAAGAGCGAAGTCCACCTTAGTTGGAAAACTCTAGCACCTTCCAATAACTGCTTGGAGCTTCTAACAATCAATGTGCACTTAGGCGCAACCTTAAATAACCTGCAATTGTCGTAGTTCAGTCGCCCAAAACATTCGTACTGACAAGCTTGAGTGCACGTTAGTTTACCTGCGTTGTCAACCTGCTTCAAGCATTAACCCGCACGCGCAGCGGCAACCTTAAAACCTGCCAATCGCAACAATCCTGTTGACTTCTCAATCGCCTACCGAGGAGTCTGCTACAACATCAAAGCACACGGATGCACGGCAATAAAAGAGACCGCTGGCAAAATATCACTCACAATGTCAAGTCATTTACACCGCAAATAAGCTTTCCTTCAAACATCAACAAAACTTACAAGATGTGTGTAATCGTGTGAATCATGTCAACACATCTTCTCTGACACGTACTCATCGTCCGTCGTACACACGTACACTTGAAAACTCTATAAAGGAAATTATGTTTTTACTTTTCTTAGGCTTGTCGTGCATTAGGGGGTCGAGTGCGCATCATCGGCATAAGCAATACACGATAGGCAAGCAGCCTTTGCTGCAATGGAAGCGAAAATACATGTGGCCTTAAAGCCAAAAAGGTGTCGTGCGGTAGGAGATCGAGGGCGTATCATCGACACAAGCAATGCATAATAAGCAAGCAGGCTTTGCTGCAATGAAGTCTATAGTACATGTGGCTTTATAGCCAAAAGGGCAGTCAAGCGACAGATGTTTTAATTAAGGAGTGTGTACTCTCCAGAGTGAGCACCTCAAGATTGTAATCTGGTAGGAAAACAACTAATGAAGTCTGGCCCAAAAGATCACTGGCACATCATGGTTTTCAAGAGTAGTCATACGGCAGGGTTTAAGCTGGGACTTTGCTCACCACTTGTAAAGTTTTTCAAGTGACTAGAAGCCGGAAGGGCTTGCTCTTCACAAGAGAAAAACTAAGTGGTCCTGAAAACACAAGAGTCAAAAGTGTAAGCTTTACTGATAACTCCGTGACTTACAACTAGCAAAATGGGACTTTTAAAAAGATGTCTCTCTAGGGACATCTCTAGTACTTATACTCTTGGAAACTTGGCGTCGTATGCGGCGGATCCAATGCATGTAGTCACTCTAGGAGGCTCTCCTGTGTCCACTAATGTGTACAAGGAATGTACTAGCACTCCTATAGGCTAAGCATAACTCAAACCAATCAAAGCAAAGCACGTAGAATATGCTATGTGTCTCTCATTGGTGGAGCTTACCTCGGGTGATGCTACCTAAATAGCGCCTCAAAAGTGAATCTGGAACTTGAGGAAGCTTCCTCTAGGAGTAGGTGATGCAGTCACCAAGTTATAGCCTCAATGATGCACTTATACTATGGAAATGCAGGATTTATGTAGGCTAAGGGGCTCGCGGAGTTGTGCGCACGAAGATAAGGGTCCTTGCGGTCACGAATGGCCAACAATGTCACCTTTGGGTACATTGAGTCACAAGTTGGCCATTGGGTGTGATTCCGCTAGGGGCCAAAAGGGGTGCGGACTAGATCGCGCCTATCTCGCTCGATACTTAACCAAATGACGCGAAACCGGTGCCATTCGGAATATGCTTCCACGCGCTACACTTTGGTGACTTGGCAAATTAGAAAAGGTCAACATATGGATGCAAAAGATCAATGCAAAGTCGGTCTTCCTAGGTTGATGGTTCACACATATGGAGCTCGATTTTGTATGTCAACCTCGACTCAATAAATCATGACAGCTGTCGTGCGGTAGGGGATCGAGGGCGTATTATCGACACAAGCAATGCATGATAAGCAAGCAGGCTTTGCTGTAATGAAGTCTATTGTACATGTGGCTTTATAGCCAAAAAGGCAGTCAAGCGACAAATGTTTTAATTCCCTCCCTAGCTCTCAACCACCAGCTGATGGGCTGTGATCGCTGCCTAAAGCTAAAGCAGTACAGTCACTACAGAACCAGTCTTCAGCTGGCATGCGGGCCAGCGGCGGGTCCAGGCAGCCGATGTGGAGCCCGAGGTTGCAGCTGTTGCAGAACAGCATCTTGGCGTCTTGGCCGAGGCTGTGGCAGATCTAGCACGCCCAGTCCTTGGGCGGCCGCACGTCGCGGGGACAAACCTGCATGTCAAGGTTAGGAAGGTGGCATAGTCCTCAGTTCTTTGTGTGGTCCTTGTGAAGACGACCATCTGCGCCTTCCCGCTCCAGGAGTCCTGACGCCAAGACACGCCTGACGCGTAGGATGACGGGCAAGCTGCTGGTGTTGAGGGTGTTCTTCGTCTGGCGTTGCAGGTACACGAAGTCACATGCGGAAAATTGCAACACCCGTGGACGATAGGCTCCTCCACGAGTCATGGCATACCTCAGTATGTCGCGGTGCTGAGCAATGCTGAGGTTGTCCATGCCTATGGGCATCAGGCGCTGAAAGAGTTGTGCACGCAGCCCGATAAAAGCGCTCCACGTCTCGGGACTGTCCAAGTTCAAGATGTTCTCGGCCACGGTCCTGGCTGCTGCTGGCAGGACTGACTGTTGGCCGTAGAGAAGGAAGTAGGGAGAATGCAAGGCCAGGGAGGTCTGCTTACTAAACCTGTACCCCATAGCCAACCGTGGGAGGGCGTCGTCCCAATGGGTGCTGTCGTGGGCCAGGCAGTACTTCCACAGCCCAAGCTTGACGGTCTGCACCATGCGCTCTGCAAGGCCGTCAGCCTGGGGATGGTCGCGGGAGGTTGTGCGGTGGTCAATCATCAAACGCTCCAGCAGCTTTTGAAAGCTGCCCTAGAACTCCTTGCCCTGGTCGGTCAGGTCCTCAGCGCAGCCGCCAAAGCGGCTAAGGACAAGAAAAGCCTAAGCAATCCCCTCACTGGCCTTGCTGGGCAAAGGCACAAGCTCGATCCACTTGGACATGTGCTCAATCATCACCAAGACGTAGAGGTTGCCTCGGCGAGACTTGGGAAGCTCCCCAGCCAAGTCGAGCGACCACCTGTAGAACAGCCCCTGAATAGGGAGAGGGATGAGAGCGACGGTGCGGACTGTGAAGCTCGAGCGCACCCGGTCGCAAAGAGTGCAGCGGCTGACGAAGTCGGCGACGACCTTAGTTATGCCGTACCACCAGTACTCGGCCTGGAGGAGGTTGAGAGTGCGCTTAACACCGAAGTGTCCAAGCGTCTCGTGCACACGTCGCACCAGCTGGCTGCGTATAGCACGCTCAAGTACCACCAGGACGGAGCCGTCCGCCATCACTCGCCGCATGCGCCCCTCCATGAAGACAAAGTCCCGGTTGCGCTTGAGGACGCGGTCGCGCTCGCGAGCACTGATGCTTGGGGCCAACTCCTTGGCCGTGACGTACTGCAGCATTGGGGCGTTGTCCTACACGTCCTCGGGCCCGCGCTGCCAGCTGTCCTGCTCCTCAGCTCCGGCCAGTGCCAGTCGCCGAGTGGTGATGGTCACCATATCTAGGCTGGTGAACCCTGCGGGTCGCACATCGCCGTCAACGGTGAAGGCCAGGAACGCCGCCGCATGCCAGGCAGCTGGCTCATTCTCATCGTGGCGGGCTACTGTGAGGTCCCTCTAAGAGAGCAGGGGCTTACGGCTGAGGCCGTTTGCGTCCAGGTTCGTTGACCCTGGACAATGGTGCACGTCGAAGGTATACTCCTGCAAGATGAGCACCCACCGCGCGTACTTGCCTGTCATGAGCTCCGACGTCATGAGCAACTTGAGTGGCTGATGGTCGGTGACCAAGCGGAAGTGGGTGTCGTAGAGATAATGCCTGAAGTGCATAATCGCCCACACAAATGCCAGGCACTCCCTCTCATGAGAGCCGTAATTGCCCTCGGCACGATTGTTGCTGCGGCTGGCGTATGCCACCACATGCTCAAAGCCGTCATGCTCCTGCACCAGCACCGCTCCGAGCCCTGCCTGCAACCAGTCGGTGTAGAGGATGAAGGGCTTTTGGTAATCAGGCCGCCGTAGTACTGGGGCGCTTACCAGCAGCTCCTTGAGCTTTTCAAACGCCGCCTGCTGCTCTAGTCCCCATACGTAGGCAACGCCCTTGCGTAGCAAGTCGTTGAGCGGCTTGGCCAGCTCGCTGAACCCAGGCACAAAGCGGCGATAGTAGTTGGCGATGCCAAGGAAGGCCCTCAGCTGCGAGAGGTCGGTCGGCGGCGGGATGCCAGCGATGGCCGAGATCTTGGCCAGCTGAGGGGCCAGGCCACTGGAGGACAGGAGATGCCCAAGTGTAATGAATCAGTATATTAGTAAATATAATATTCATTTAAATATAATAGTTATTTAAGTTCAGCCTACTGAATTGTATGTAGTATTAAGTCTGCTGGACTTTATATAATTATCAATTTAAGGGCTCAGCCGGAAGCAGCAGGCTGAAGTCCACTCAAGTCAGCTTGCTGACACATTCTTTGACCGCCAGCTGACTTCCGTACTCGGTAGCAGCGAACTGCCTCGATATGCATCTAAGTATGATATGCTAGATGAATGGCCAGATGACATCCCTATGATGGATGGCTATTCGGGATGACGGGAGATGGAGGTGGATTTGGTTAACCGAGGTCCTACCAACGTGGTTAACTCTCGGGTAGGCGGTGCCATCGCACTGGCCGTTGAACAGTAAACTCATTCCATGTACATATGCTAGGCATTGCTCTCTAGTTCGGCATTTGGAAACGAGGCCAACTCTCTTGTACAGCTTACTGAGAGAAACTTGAATCCAAGGCGAGAAGCCATTGATACGCACTGTCTTCCAACCTTACTTATGTATGAGTTTACTGATTGCATTATTGATGCTAGTTTACTTGCATTTGACTTACGAGTATTATTCACTGCTAGTGTGTTGTCCTTTGCTGTTAAATCAATTAACGAAAAATACCATAAAGATTACTTGCTGATATAAAGATCTTTATTAAGTGTTAATCGCCTATTTGGTAAGTCGATTCATTTCACCGAGGTACTCCACCTCTCGGGTCCCAAAGGTGCACTTGCCTGGATGGCACTTGAGCCCAACGGCCTCCAAGCAGTCCAGGACTGCAGTGATGTGCGCCACGTGCTCCTCAAACGTCTCACTGAAGACGAGCACGTCATTGATGTAGCACCGGGCATAGGAGAGCCCTGCCAACTCCTTATCCATGACTCGCTGGAAGGTGGCAGGAGCGTTCTTCAAGCCGAAGGGCATAACCCTTCACTTGTAGAGACGCTGCAACCCCCAGAAAGCCTTCTCGTGCTGCTCCTCCTCCGCAATGGGTATGTGGTTGAAGCCTAGTCTCAAATCCAGCACCAAGAACCAATTACAAGCGCCGATGTTGTCAAAGATCTTGTGAGGGGTCGACATAGGATATCTATCCTGCTCAGTGTCCTCATTAAGCTTACGATAGTCATTGCACATCCTCTTCTCAGACCAGTTGCCTGAGGCGTCCTTCTTAGTTGGCATGACTGTGGGCGCAGCGTAGGTGGAGGCAGACTCACGAATGAGCTGACACTCCTCTAGCTTGCCTGTCTGCGTGCTGATCAGGTTGTTCTCAAAGCGGCTGTAGCGGTAGCGCTTCTGGAAGATGGGCACGTCTGTCTGGAGGAGAACCCTCATAGATTTGTCTCTGTAGGGCCCAAGATCGTGCATGCCGCTGGCAAAGCTGGCACTGCGTCGTGCATCCAATAATGCGATCAGCTGAGCAGCTTGTGCCTCAGTGAGAGTCCCCCCTTGCTTCCAAGTAGGGACAGCTGGTGGTGGCTCGTTGAACTGAATCGACTTACCAATAGGCGATTAATAATTAATAAAAGGTCTTTATATCAACAAGCAATCTTTATGGTATTTTTTGTTTACGGATTTAGCAGCAAAAGACAACACGCTAGCAAGGGGTAATGTCATGACTCATTAGGTCGGGACCGTCGGCCCAGCCAAGACACGCGTGCGTCGACCATCAACCTAGGGGGCCCGACTTTGACCTTCCGTCACGCATTCACATGTGGACCTTTGCTAGCATTCCAAATTACTAAAGTGTAGAGCGTTGCGTCACCTTCCGAACGCCACCGGTTGCGCGCCATTTGGTCAAGTGTTTGAGCGAGATATTTGCGATCTAGTCCGTGCCACCTACCGGTCCCTAGCGGAGTTCCACCAAAGGCCACTTTGTGACTTATTGTGCCCAAAGGCCACATTGTTGGCTCTTTGCAACTCCAAGGACCCCTAGCCATTCTCATACAAATCCGCGAGCTTGATAAAGTACACTTAGCATGCATTAGCATAGTGTATGAGCACCATCAGAGCTATAACTTGGTGCCTGCATCACTCCTTTCTAGAGGAAGCTTCCTCATGTTTTAGATCTACTTTTGAGGCGTTATCTAGGTAGCATTGGTCGAGGTAAGCTCCGCCAATGAGAGTCATGTATTCTCTTCCTTGTACTATATTTGAGTGATGTGTGTTGTGCTTAGCCAATAGAAGAGCTAGTACTTGCCTTGCCTCCACTTTCGTGGACCTAGGAGAGCCTTCTAGAGTGACTGTGTGCATTGAATCCCCCGCCTTCAGCGCCAGTGTTCCAGGGAGTATATAGCAGTAGATGCTCTTAGAAGGACATCTTTTTAGAAGTCATTTGCCATTTGTAAGACACAGAGTTATCAATAAAGCTTACACTTTTACCTCTTGTGTTTCCAGGACCACTGAGTCTCTCTCTTGTGAAGAGCAAGCCCTCCTGGCTTCCAGTCACTAGAAGAAGTCACAAGTGGTGAGCAAAGTCACAGCTTAAACCCTGCCATAGGACTACTCTTGAAGATCATGATGTGCTTCCAATGATCTTTTGGGCCAGACTTCATTAGTTGTTTTCCTACCAGATTACAATCTTGAGGTGCTCACTCTCGAGAGTACACACTCATTATTGCTTCCGCCGCGTGCCAGGCAGTTGGCTCATCCTCATCGTGGCGGGCTACTGTGAGGTCCCTCCAAGAGAGCAGGGGCTTGCGGTTGAGGCCGTCCGCATCCAGGTTCGTCGACCTTGGACAATGGTGCACGTCGAAGGTGTACTCCTGCAAGATGAGCGCCCACCGTGCGTACTTTGCCTGTCAGGTGCTCCGACGTCATGGGCCACTCGAGTGGCTGATGGTCGGTGACCAAGCGGAAGTGGGTGCCGTAGAGATAGTGCCTGAAATGCACAATCGCCCATACAGCTGCCAGGGCCTCACCCTCATAAGAGTTGATGTTGCCCTTAGCACGATTGTTGCTGCGGCCGGCGTACGCCATCACATGCTCGAAGCCGTCATGCTCCTGCACCGGTACTGCTCCAATACCTGCCTGCGACCAGTCGGTGTGGAGGATGAAGGGCTTCTAAAAGTCAGGCCGCCGTAGTACTAGGGGCGCTCACCAACAGCTCCTTGAGCTTGTCAAACGCCGCCTGCTGCTGTGGTCCCTATACGTAGGCAACGCCACGTGCTCCTCAAACGTCTCACTAAAGACGAGCACGTCATCGATGTAGCACCGGGCAAAGAAGAGCCCTGCCAACTCCTTATCCATGATCCGCTGGTAGGTGGCAGGTCCGTTCTTCAAGCCAAAGGGCATAACCGTCCACTCGTAGAGACGTTCCGACCCTCAGAAAGTCGTCTTGTGCTGGTCCTTCTCCGCGATGGATATATAGTTGAAGCCCTGCATCAAATCCAGCACCGAAAACCAAGTACAAGCCCCAATGTCGTCGAAGATCTCGTCAGGTGTCGGCATAGGACATCTGTCCTGCTAAGTGACCTTGTTAAGCTTACGATAGGTCACCGCACGTCCTCTTCTCAGACCAATTGCCTGAGGCGTCCTTCTTAGCTGGCATGACTGTGGGCGCAGCGTAGGTGGAGGCCGACTCACGAATGAGCTGACACTCCTCTAGCTTGCTTGTCTGCGTGCTGATCAGGTCGTCCTCAAAGCGGCTGTAGCGATAGCGCTTCTGGAAGATGGGCACGTCCGTCTGGAGGGGAATCCTCATAGGGTGGCCTGTGTAGCGCCCAAGATCGTGCATGCCGCTGGCAAAGCTGGCACTGCGCCGTGCATCTAGCAATGCCGTCAGCTAAGCAACCTGTGCCTCAGTGAGAGTCCCCCCCAGCTTCCAAGTAGGGGCAGCTGGTGGTGGCTCCTGCGCTGCAGCTGACGCCTCTTGCCCTGCTGCTGGCATGATCTGTGGGACTGTAGCGTCCCCTGCCCTGCAGTTGGGTGCGCTCGGCCTGCCTCGAGTGCCTCCTCCTCGGCAGCTGCTGCCAGCTGCTCAGCACCACCTGCCGGCAGAGAGCGTGGAAAAAGAAATGGGGAGCGAAACTCTCTGGGTCGCTTTGAGGACTCCTGACTCCTCCTTCCCCCCCCCAGCGAACCAGAACCAAGACCAGGATGCGGCGCAGGCGGCTGCTGGGAAGCAGGACCCTCCCGCTGGGAATGGCAGGTTGTATCAGGCAAAGCGCGGCCGTTGGCGTTGAAATCACGGTTCATGGCATCGTAGGATTGGTCCATCTCAGGATGACGAGCCTGGGCGTAGAGGGGAGTCAGGGTCTGTGTCTGCAATAGGATCCACGTTAAGACGTTGGCATCGATAGCCTGGCCAAGGAGACGTATGCGGTTGACCTCGGTGATGTCGTCCACTTGTGTGAGGTGCGGAGGAAAGCCCATCGCACGCTCCATCTCCATGGCACGGGGCCGCTGGAACATGCCGATCTTGAGGTCAATGATCATGCCGCGCTGGTCCTCCACGTATGCTGCGCTGTTGTAGCGACTCACAAATGTAGGAAGCCCCCGCGTGACGTCGTGGAGAACCTCACACTGGGCCTGGGAAGAATGTGGAAGGGCGGCCACGCGCTGGGCCAGACGCGCCACGGCAAGAATAGAATCAACGTTGCGCGTGTGGCGTGGATGTGCGGCCGCCAATGCCTCAAGCGTGCCTGGCATGGCCAGGTCGGTGAAGTAAGCACGCACGCGGTGCGCAAAGGAGCCAATTTGGGCAGCGTTGATGACGGCCTCACGACCGACGTAGCTGCTGCAGAGGGCAAAGTTGGCGCTAACGTTGGGCCAAGAATCGTGGCGTGCAGCCACGTTCTCTAACACCCAGGCGAGCGTGTGAGGCGGCTGGCGGTCCTCAACCATGTTGAGGACGCGGAGCAGATGCCAGAATAGGACCGTACGCGGGTTAGCAAGCGCGCCTCCGCGTCTCGCGATGGAGAAGCCCTGGCACTCCCAGCCAGCGATGATGAAGTCGATGGGCCCCAGGCGTGTGATGTGCATGGCGGTGATGTCGTGGATGTCCATGGGCCAATCAGTCCAGGCGCGGTAGAAGGCGTGCTCAGGGAAGAGGTCCGGGAAACGCTCGTGGCACAAGGCCATCTGCCTGCGAGCCACCTGCTGCGCCTTGCCAACAGGGTCCATGTAGACGTACCAACGTACAGGGATGCCAGCCTGGAGGGTGGCCAGCAGCCCTGTCGCAATGCCGCCGAGACGCTTGTCAAGCTGGACGATGTAGATAGGCGTAGTTTTACGTTTCTGCTTTTCGAGAGGATCTTTCCTCGATATTCAAGGAATATTTAATTCAAGTGGAAGGAAAATCTGTATAATTGTGCAAATCGACGAATACTCGAAAGAGCGAAAATGTAAACTAACGTAGAATGTGTGCTTGTGAGAGTTGCACTCACAATGACTCTACAGGTATTTATACCTGCACAACATGAGGCACTGGAGTGCTTCGAGTCACCACCTAGGGCACTGGTTTATGTTCAACGAAAACGGTCGAAGGGATGTGTCCCATTTGGCCGAATGCTCAAAACGCGCCGTTTGGCGGTTTGGAGACTTTTCAATGGTTTTCAGAAAACCGGTTCGCGCCAAACGGGCGTTTTCGCGTTCTCGCATCTTTTCGAAAAGTCGCGACTGTTCGCAGAGTCGCGTTCATAGGATTACGTCATGAACCAGGAGTTACGAATAACTACTTGGCCAATTGGTTTAGGTGTGAACGTTTCAAACGACAAGTCGCGGGTTCGAATCTGCGTCGATGCAAAGCGACTTTGCATATTTCGTTTCGTTTGTCTTTACGGCGATTTGTTCGTATCTTGATACGACGATTTGTTCGTATTAACGACTGGTCGTAAATTCGAAATCTGTGATTGTGCATTGTCGAAATAATGACAATCAAATCAATTTAATCAATCAATGATTTAATAAGTTATCATCTCATAATTAATCAAAGTAACTTTATGAATATTTATGTCGTACTTTTGCGAAGTAGTCGAGTTACGTTACGACGCTTTTTGCAATAGTATGTCGGTCGTTTCGCCAATCGACCAGGAATTAATCGGCACACACGTGTGGCAAATAATTGAATATGATGCAATCATTTATCAAATAATATGATGAATAGTATAACGTACTTTAGGTAATTGGGAAAACATCCCAAATACGCCTAAAATAGCTCGGATCGTTACACGTAGGAAGGGGGCAACAGCCCATGGCGGGATTGCCGGCCTGCGCTGGCGCCGGGTAGGAGCGCAGAAGACTGTGCTGATGGGGCGCCATGCGGAGAGCCGCTACTGCGAGCTTTGCGTAGTGACGAGTAAGCCAAGGAATGCGCTCAAGCAGCGGCTGCGGGCGAACGGTGCGAGCATGCGCCTGGTAAATGCGCCAGCGCGCGCGCGCGTCCTGCAATGCCTCCTTGGGCACTGGGAGGGCCATAGCCTAGGCGTCGGAAGCGCACTGCAGCTGCCAGCGAGCGGTCTCTTGCCCTGTGGTCAGCGTGGTGTGAAGTGGCGTGGGCCAGCTGCGCTGTGGCTGTGCGCTGGTGCAGCTGGGGACGCTGATTGAAGTATAAACGTTGGCGCTTGCGAAGATCCGTCTGGATGGGCACTGTGCAGACGGAGCGCTCGTCCCTATGTGCCGCCTGTCGAGGATGGACGAGCTGACGTGGAGCGAGTTGGACTCGCGGGCGCAGCGGAGAAAGAGATGCGAGTCGGACGTGCTCCCGCTGGCGGCGTTGTATGATCTCAGCGCGTATGGCGGTAGTATAGGGATGGCGGTCGCAGGAACGGACAGCGGTGCGGGCCACCTTATGAGGAGGTGACCCAGACGGCCCGTTGCCGACTATGTGGCTGCGCGGGACGGCGGCAGGCCAGCCAGGCGGCGTTTGGTACAATGTGTGGGCGAGCGCTGCAACAGTAATGGCAGTCGTGGCGATGGCGTGTGCCTCGACGGCATCCGCCGCCATCTAACGCATCATGGTGTTATGAGCGGCGTAGATCCGCACCGTCTCCCTAGCCTATGCGGCTAGAACGTCAGCCTGCTCCTTGGGCGTGAGGTGGAGCTCTGCGCCGGGCAGCTCAAAGTCCTCATCCTGCGTCTCAAGCAAGTCGGCGCCTACAGACCTCATCCTCCTCGGGCCCCCCCTTATCGGTCTAAATCACGGGCCGACCGTTGTCAAGCGCCATGAAGCCGTAGAGGGCGGACTCAGCTGAGCGACGATCCACGATGTCAAGCAGCACGGATGCCGTGCGGGTCCCCCCTGACTGCCAGTCAGGTCGGTAGAAGACCCGCTCCACCCAGTTATCCACTGCGACGCCGATAGGAAAGAGAATGTCCTGGCCAAGGAGCACGTCGAAGGTCTTAGAGCAAGTGACCAACGCGTGCCGGTGGATGGTCATCTCATCCGGAGTGCCGGGCCAAAAGGTGAAGCGAAGGGCCAGCCGCGTGCTCCCGGCTACGGTCTCGGACGTGCCGGCTCGCGATGTTGATCCGCGTCGGCAAATCCTCTAGGTTGGCTGAGAAGAGGCCCAGCTGGAGGAAGTAGCGGACACTGATGAGGACTGGCTGGGCGTCAGTGTTGAACATAATGGGCTGCGGGGCCTGCGTGTTAACCAGCACGATCCCCTGCAAATTATCAAAAAACGCAGCGTTAGGCGTGCTGATCATCCTGGGCTCATGTGCAGGTCGCGCGGGTGCGGAGAGCACCGCAACTGCCACGTCTGGCCTGTCGCCAGAGGCGCAATGGCTGGCCTTGCGCAACCAAAGCAGTAGCTGAGTCGCCTGCCGTGTGACCTCCATTAACATGCTGAGCTCCGCAAAGGAGACGGCTGGCATCCGGTGTAGCGCCAGCGAGATGACTTCGGCGCTGAGCTGCATCGTAGTCATCGGCGAGGCGAGTGCGCGTGGTGCAAGGGCAGCTGGCTCCGCTGGCGTCTCCAGCACGCGGAAGGAGCGGGGCAGGTGCGACGCCTCCTCTGTGCGGCGGCCCTGCTCTGGTTCGCTGCGCTTCTGCGCCACTGCCGGTCGCCCGGCTGCCGCCACCAGTGTGCGCTCACGTCCTGCAATTCCTCCCGTCGTGCGGCTGTCCAAAGGATGTGTGCGTGCGCAGCAGGCCAAAACAAAGTTTGGAGCTGCTGCGAGAGCCGGAGTGACAAAAGCTGGCGCAGCTGCTGGCGTAGGCATAGTGGTCGCTGGCGCAGCTGGCACTGGCGCAGCTGCGTGCGCTGGCGAGACGACAAACGCCTTGGCTGGCGCAGCTGCTGGCGCGAGCACAATTGCTGCTAGCGCAGCCGTGTGCGCTAGTGCAGCCGTCGACGCCATAGCTGAGGCTGACGCTGCCTCCGGTGCCGTTGTCCCGCTCGCCGATGGAACCGCCGATGCTTGCGCCGCTGCTGGCGCCACTGCAGATGCCAACGCAGCTGCCAGCGTAGGTGCCACGGATGCTGGCGCAGCTGTCGGTGCCGGCGCAGCTGCTGGCGCGTACGTAGCGGCTGCTGGCATGGCTGCCGGCGCTGGCGTGCCTGGCGTTGGCAAGCCCAGCGCTGGCGCAGCAGGTGTCTGGTGGGCTGGCGCTCCTGTCACTGGTGTCGCAGGGGTAGTGCGAGCTAGTGGGGACGCTCCAGAGCATGCCTGCGCAGCTGTCGACGCAGGTGCCAGGCCTGCTGGCGCAGCTGTTAGAGCTGGCGCCGCCTCGGCAATCGGAAGGCCGCCAAGTGGCACTGGCCCTCCTGGCGCTGGCACCATGAGTAGCGCTGGCTTTGATCCTCTTGCAGCTGGCGCCTCGGAAGGAGCGGCTACGGATGTCAGCGCAGCTTCGGGCATAGGCGCTTTGGCTTCTGGCGCGAACGCCGGAGCTGGCACAGGCTTGGATGCTGGCAGGTCGACTAGTGGCGCCTCAAAGATGCCCCTGGGCTTGCCAGGTCGCGTCGCCCGACCGGTGTCGGTGTCGGTATTGGCTACCCCAAGCAAGGTACGTGGCGCCCTCCAGGTGGCGCGTGCGCTCGCCGAGACCCTTGCCACGCTTATCGCGCAGGCCTGAGGGTTTTGTGCGCAGCCAGGGTTTAGGCCCTGGCTGTGCACAGCCGTGTGCGTGCCGTCAAAGCTCTGAACGGGTGTACGGCCGCACAACGCGGTCGATAATGCCCCCCCCTAATTCGAGATGGTAGTCCCGGCCGCCAAATTCTGCGCTGGTTAAGCCGGGCTGGGTACGCGTGCAAAGTGGCAGCGCGTGTGCGCAGCTGCTGACGTGCCTGTCGAGATGTGGTTGCGTGGTTGGCTGCAGAGCGAGCCTCGCAATGCGGCACGCGGCGTGAGCGGGTGTGCAGGTGTGCAACTGCCGTCGGACAAAGTCTTGCCAGCCGCGGACGCGACAGGTGGAGGCACCGGTTGGAATCTGCTGCTTGCAGCAGCCAGCAGGGTGCGATCGTTCGGAGACGATCGATTGGGGCGCAAATTTGCGCATGGGCGGACGTCTCGTAGGGCGAGGGGCGCTGCAGATGTAATAGCCGGCTGGCAGGCCCAACCTGTCGCGCCAGTTGTCACTCCGCAAGCTGCAAACAACTCTGCTGGCGTCAACAGGACAACGCAGGCCAGAGGAGCTGCGGGAGCCTGCGTTGGCTGCACTGGCGGGAGTGCCTGCCCGTCAAAAGGCGTGTCTGCGGCGAGGGATGGCGAGACCGCGCGGACTTGCGGCTTGCCATCTAGCAGCCTGTCAGGGAGGAAGCCATCGCTGCTGACGACTGTCAGTGCGACGTGCGCACAGCTGGCAGGAGCGTCTGCGCAGATGTCTGCGGTGCTAGATGCAAGAGCTCCGTCAAAGGGCGGGCCAGTGGTGGGCTGCATTGTCGCTGTGGCGCTAGGTGATAGCCTCTGAGGCTGCTCCGTGTCAGCGCTGTGAATGTGCGCAGAGGCTACGCGGACGCCAGCTGTCGGAGCTGGAGCGTTGGTCGGCGGGACGCGTGCAAGGAGGGCTCCGCACGCGTTGTAGCTATCGATTGCAACTAGGTCAGGGAGTCTAGCGATCTCCGCGTTGGCCTCCACGAGGGCGTCGCTGACATCGTCAAAGCTGCAATAGTCGGCTCCGGGGGTCAGCGCGTCGTCCATGGTGGCCGTGGCTGCCGTCATCGAGGGGCGTCCACCCGTGCGAGGGTTACGCATGCCTCGCTGTCCTACTACTGACGGCGCGGGGCAATCACAAGCGCGTCCGTTCTCGACGTCGCGCTTTCTTTGCAGGCATATGATCTGCAGGTGACCGACCTTGCCACAGTAGGTACAGTCGCCAGGCTTGCCATTCTGCGCGATTGTGCAGTTCTGGCGAGAGTGGCCCGTCTTCCCGCAAGACCAACAGGGGTCGCTCGTCGTGGCGGCCATGGAAATGCAGCCACGCGTAGCTCCGCGCTGCTGAGTTTGCTAGGGCAGCTGAGAGCGCTAAGACCAACAGGGGTCGCTCGTCGTGGCGGCCATGGAAATGCAGCCACGCGTAGCTCCGCGCTGCTGAGTTTGCTAGGGCAGCTGAGAGCGCTAAGACCAACAGGGGTCGCTCGTCGTGGCGGCCATGGAAATGCAGCCACGCGTAGCTCCGCGCTGCTGAGTTTGCTAGGGCAGCTGAGAGCGCTGGGGCTGTTGCTGCTACTGGGGCTGGCGAGCCGAAGCTGGGCGCATCGTGGAAGATGGCAGCACCAAGGACTCCTGACGTACGCCCGTATGCAAGGCCCACACGATTGCTATTGTTGCTTCGTGCGGCAGCCAAGCTCTGCTTCTCAACTGAGAGGTAAGCGTCCATCAGCGAGTACTCGGAGCCAATGTGATAGATGAGGGGGGAGGTGGCCCTCTCCCTCAATTGTGGCTCCACGGCACGCAAGAAGATCTCCGCTGCCTCCCGGTCGGTGAGGGTGCCAACGTCTCGGTGAAGGTGCGTCAAGCGGCGGTACATCATGCGGGTCATCTTATTTCTGCAGCTGTAGAAGTGGTGCAGCTCGTACACCTTCTCTTTGGTCGCGGCCTGGAACTCCTTCCTGAGGACGACCCAGAAGGCCTTGACCGGATCAGCGAGGAGGGTCTCCACTGGGGGTTCCCCCACAAGCTCTGTGCGTGCATAGATCTTGTCACCCTTCTCGCGGAAGGTGTCACGGGCCTCGTAGAGGAGATAGCGCATGAGCGTATAGAACACGTCACGCTTAGTGAGCACGGGCGTTTTAAGCCTCGCAATCACGAACTCAGCCTCGAACTCTGAGATTGTGTCGTCCAGATCACAGGTTCCTGGTCTGCCGTTCAAGCGGAAGAGGGAGGACCTGTCAACCTTGAGCTCTTCGTCACCTGCCATGGGATATCAGGAATCGTGGTGAGCCCACTGGAAAGTTGGCTCAGGGACAATCACAGGAGGTACGAGTGCTGGCTGCTCCCCTTCAGAGGGTTCAATGACAGTACTGAGATCGAAGTCTGAGTCTTCTCCACCAACCCCTTTGTAGTAAGGCTGGTAAGAAAGCCCACTACAGGTAGGCATATGCTGAAGATTCTAATTGCTTGCAGGCAAAGAGACATCTTTCTAGAAGTAAGGAGTGTGTACTCTCTAGAGTGAGCACCTCAAGACTGTAATTTGGTAGGAAAACGACTAATGAAGTCTGGTCCAAAAGATCACTAAAGGCACATCATGGTCTTCAAAAGTAGTCCTATGGCAGGATTTAAGCTGTGACTTTGCTCACCAGTTGAGAAGTTCTTTAAGTGACTGGAAGCCAGGAGGGCCTGCTCTTCACAAGAGAGAGACTAAGTGGTCCTGAAAACAATAGAGTCAAAAGAGTAAGCTTTACTGATAACTCCGTGACTTACAACTGGCATAATGGGACTTCTAAAAAGACGTTCCTCTAGGGACATCTCTAGTACTTATACTCCTGGGAACCCGGCGTCGTATGCGGTGGACCCAACGCATGTAGTCACCGTAAGAGGCTCTCCTATGTCCACTAATGTGTAGAAGGCATGTACTATCACTCCTATAGGCTAAGCATATCTCAAACCAATCAAAGCAAAGCACGTAGAATATGCTATGTGTCTCTCATTGGTGGAGCTTACCTTGGGTGATTCTACCCAGATCGCGCCTCAAAAGCGAATCTGGAACTTGAGGAAGCTTCCTCTAGGAGTAGGTGATGCAGTCACCAAGTTATAGCCTCAAAGATGCACTTATACTATGGAAATGCAAGACTGTTGTAGTCTAAGGGGCTCGCAAAATTTTTGCATACAAAGCTAGGGGTCTTTGGGGTCACAAATAGCCAACAATGTCACCTTTGGGTACATTTAGTCACAAGTTGGCCATTTGGTGTGATTCCGCTAGGGGCCAAAAGGGGAGCGGACTAGATCGCGCCTATCTCGCTCGATACTTGACCAAATGACGCAAAACTTGTGCCATTCGGAAGATGCTTCGACACGCTACACTTTGATGACTTGGAAATCTAGAAAAGGTCAACATATGGATGCATAAGGTCAATGCAAAGTCGGACTTCCTAGGTTGATGGTTCACACAAGTGGAGCTCGATTTTGTACGTCAACCTCGACTCAATAAATCATGACACACATTTATAGACCTCAACATAATAGCTCAATCGACGCGTAAGAAGGTAAGAAAACGTACAATCAGTGAAGGCAACCTTGCAACACTTTGCAATCCGGTTCCGTGTGTCTCCTGCAAAGTTATGTGTATGTTTTACTCAACAGCTTCTATTTGCTCAATGTTCTCATATCTTGCGCAATTCTATCCACATATTCATGCAACCTGCACAAGCTTGCAACGCTATATCAAATGATTTCCCTAACTTCATGTACTTCCACATATTCAGGTTTAATACGGCTATGGATGAGTACAGCGATGCATTCTTCAAGCCTCTTTCCGTCACCGACTTGCAACAGGTGGGTTCCTTGTTCGCTTTACACCCATACTTCAGACTTTGCTGTGTGCTAATATGCTTTTTGGTACTTCTCTAAGTTTGTGTTTGTTGGCCTTTGGTGTCCTCACATTGCAGATCTTTTGTGGAATAGATGGTACCTTCCTGCCGGTCAATGCTGCTGTATTTAAACAGTATATTGGATAGATATAATATTCATTTAGATATAATAGTTATATAAGTTCAGCGCGCTGAACTTTAATTAATATTACTTCTGCTGGATAATTGATACTTAGTTAAATGACTCTGCCGGGAGCAGCAGGCTGAAGTCCATTAGATCAGCCTGTTGACTTGGATCAGCTTGCTGACACATTCTTCGACAGTCAGTTGGCTGCCGTACTTGGCAGCAGCGAACTGCTGTCGTGCCTAACAGTGTCGGTCCCTCGGCACGTGCGTGGCCTTTCAGCACGTGTGCCTTCGACCTGGTCGATGTGTCGGTGGCCCTCCTCACGTGCGGGCAAACATGGTCAATCGATCTTTGCAAGTGTGTCGGTGACAAGCCTTACCAGGGTTAACCCATCCCTGGGCTCCTGAACTTGCACCATGCAACCAAGACCAACTCTCGGGACTTTGTTCTACTTTACTCAGCCCTCACCATCTGCTTTATCTTAAGCCTTAGCAGAAAATTTGAAAATACTTGCCTTTGCCTTAATTTGTAATGAATCAGTATATTAGTCGATATAAAATTCCTTTAAATATAATAGTTAATTAAGTGCAGCCTGCTGAACTTTAGTTAATAGTCAGTCTGCTGGACTTTACATAATTATCAGTTTGCTGACTCAGTCGAAAGCAGCAGGCTGAAAGTCCATATAAGTCAGCTTGCTTCCGTACTCGGTAGCAGCGAATTGCCTTGATATGCATCTAAGTGCGATATGCTAGATGAATAGCCAGATGACATCCCTATGATGGATGGCTATTCGGGATGATGGGAGATGGCAGTGGATTTGGTTAACCGAGGTCCTACCAACGTGGTTAACTCCCGGGTAGGCGGTGCCATCGCACTGACCGTTGAACAGTAAACTCATTCCATGTACATACGCTAGGCATTGCTCTCGAGTTCGGCATTCGGAAACGAGGCCAACTCTCTTGTACAGCTTACTGAGAGAGATCTGAATCCAAGGCGAGAAGCCATTGATACGCACTGTCTTCTAACCTTGCTTATGTATGAGTTTACTGATTTGCATTATTGATGCTAGTTTACTCGCATTTGACTTACGAGTATTATTCACTGCTAGTGTGTTGTCCTTTGCCGTTTAACCAGTTAACGGAAAATACCATAAAGATTACTTGCTGATATAAAGATCTTTATTAATTGTTAATCGCCTATTTGGTAAGTCGATTCATTTCAGTGGTATCGGAGCAGTTATCACAGGTATCTTTGTATGGTAAGGACAAGGTCTCAAACTAGCAACTCCCGAGACATGGAGAACCAGGATAACGAGAATGTCAAAAACCAGGCGGAAAGCCATGTAGCGGGAACCCGTACCTATTCTGAAGCAGTGGCAGATACTGCAGCTAGGGAGGCTGCAGATGAGGCAGCTGCTATTGCCGCAGTCGCAGCACAGCAAGCTGAGGAGGAGAGAGCCAGATTAGAAGCTGAACAATTAGCAAAGGCCGCTGAAGATACAGAAAGGAGGGAAGGACAGCCAGCTGACGAGCGCACTGTTGAAGAACTTATGGCATCAAGGGCCAATGTTCTGAAACCACCTCCTGCCGTACAACTCAATGTACCCCTAGGCTAAATACGTGACCGGCTGAATGCGGCAGGAATTGCTGCTGCAGGAGCAAGAGGGATTGTTGAGGACACTACTCAGCGAGTAGATGCCAATGCTGCTGCTGCATTTGCTAATCTACCACCCCAGAGTGTAGACTTGGGAGCATTGTTCGTTCAGATGCAGTCGCAAATGGCGACCATGTATCAGTCCCAGCAGGAGGACAAAAGAATCATAATGTCCCTACTCCGGGACAGAGACCAACTGGGGTCTCACATCACTAGTGGTGGTGGCCGAGGGCCTAGTAAGCCCAAGCCAAAACCTCCCCAGGACTATGATCCTGAGGGAAACAGGAAAATATTACCTGATCAAGTTTCTCGCGGATGTTGAGCAGTGGCTGGAGAACTACCCAGAACTGCAAGATTACGAGAAGGTCAGGCACACCGGTGCGCTACTGAAAGGCAGTGCCGCAGACTGGTGGCTTTACTGGAAGGAAGAGCGTAAGGCTCGGCAACTCGGTGACCCTACGTGGGTAGAGTTTGTCGAGAAGTTGCATGAGAAGTTTGATGTCATCAACCAGCAGGAGAAAGCTATCTATGCGATGATCTCCCTGACACTGAAGCAGACCACTTCAGTTGCTGAGTTTGCTCAAAAGTTCCAAGAGAACATGATGAAGCAGCCTGATTTGCCAGAACGGTATAGGATAGCATACTTCAGGTATGGCTTGAAATCCGAGGTCTCTGGTCATTTTGCTGAGAAAAAGTATGAGAAACTGGCTGACTTGATCCAGGATGCTGACGCCTGGGATCAGCAGCAGTTCAATCACAAGCGCCAGAGTAACGCTTTGGTGTCTAAGATTGTCAAAAAGCCCCACGGTTCCTACAATGCAGTTGAAGGAGACCAGGCTGAGGATAATCAGGGTGATGAATATGAGTATGAGTACAATGCTATTCAGTCTAGAGGTAGAGGTGGTCCCTCTCGAGGTGGCTATGGAAGGGGTGGTGGTAGGACTAAGCCGAGACCAGCCTCAGCAAAATCTACTTGCTACCATTGTCAGCAGAAAGGCCACTACAGAGAACAGTGTCCGGTCAAGCACCTGCCTAAGGTCGAGAGAAAAGACCAGCCTTTAAAAGACAGCAACAGTCAGTAATCCAGTCTACTGACTGTGAGGATGCTAGAGATAGTGAGTCGTCACTAGCTGCCCTCGTAGCAGGTATTATGGGTCCTGCTGAACTGGATTCACTATGCATGCCTGACAAACAGATAAAGGAGACCATCAGTAATATAGACGTCCAGAGAGTGCACACTCTGGATGCTCTTGTTCCACCTGATGTCCAACATTTCTTTGCTACGTCAGGAGAACAATGCGAAAGTCAGGAAAAGACAGTCCCCCCTATCCTACTGCATTGCATGATTGCAGGTAGGAAGGTGAGGGCATTTGTTGACGGAGGGGCGTCACATACTTTTATTCACAAGGACTTAGTTAAGCGGCTAAGGCTGCCTACTGTCACCCAAGGGAATAGAAAAATATTCCTTGGAGATGCCTCAAGTATCCCGGGAGGAGTTATAACCAAGCCTATTGAGGTCCAGTTAGGTTCTGGCATTGCAGTTCTAACTGAAACGCTTACATTTGAGGTACTCAACACTGGCTTTTATGATCTCGTGCTAGGCAGGTCCTGGCTTAATAGACATCAAGCTGAAGTGTGTTGGAGCAGAGGTACAGTTAAAGTGAGAGGAGCCAGTGATGGGCAGACTGACTTGGCACCCACCAGTGCTCTTCCTCTTGTCCTGTGTGGATGGCAAATGAAGGAAAAGAAGAGGCTTCCAGAAGGATGCAAGTTGCTGAATGCAATGGAGTTCGTCAAAAGCTGGAACCAGAAGGAAGACAGAATGTTCTGTCTGCTGCTAAGAGAGGTACCTCCTCAACCTGAAGAAGTGGTTGAGAAAAAGGTAAGCCCTCCGGAGCACCCTACTGCTGCAAAAATTGTTGCTCAGTACACTGATGTGTTTAACATGCCTCCAGGACTACCCCCTAAAAGGGAAGTAGATCATAGGATTGATCTATTACCTGGTAGCCAGCCACCCTGGCAACGCACTTATGGCTTGTCTTATTTGGAGAGCGAGGAGTTGAAAACACAGATTGCAGAGCTGGAGGAAAATGGTTACATTTCTCCCAGTAAATCACCGTACGGCGCACCTATCCTATTTGTTAAGAAAAAGGATGGCAGTATGCGGATGTGTGTGGATTACAGAGCCCTGAACAGAATTACAGTAAAGAACAAGTATGCTTTACCCAGAATCGAGGACTTGCTTGATACCCTGTCTGGCGCTAAGGTGTTCAGTAAGATAGATCTCAAGAGTGGTTATCATCAAATCAGAATTGCTGAGGGGGATGAACACAAGACTGCTTTCCGCACACGTTATGGACACTATGAGTTCAACGTGATGCCATTTGGACTGACTAATGCTCCTGCTACCTTTATGGGTGCTATGAATGACATTTTCAGACCTTATTTGGATAAGTTTGTGCAAGTTTTCCTGGATGATATTTTAATTTTCTCTAAAGATGAAGCTCAGCACACTGAACACTTAAAGAAAGTGCTGGACACTCTGCGGAAAAATCACTTGTATGCTAAAATGAGCAAGTGTGATTTCTTTAAGGAAAGTATTGAATTCTTAGGCCACGTTGTCAGTAAAGAGGGCATCAGTGTGGATCCTAAGAAAGTCCAGACCATAAGGGACTGGCCAGTACCACAGTCTGTCTCTGAAGTTAGATCCTTCCTCGGGTTGGCTAACTACTATAGGAGATTTATTGAGAATTATTCCACAAAGGCCAGTAAACTGACTGACCTTACTAAGAAAGACATCGGGTATGTGTGGGGGGAAGAGCAGCAGGCTGCCTTCCAGACCCTTAAAGATGCCCTTTGTTCTGCCCCAGTGCTAGCCGTGTATGACCCCAGCAAACCGGTGCAGGTGGTTACTGATGCCTCTGATTTTGCCATGGGTGCTATTTTGTTGCAGCCTGCTGACAAAACCACAAAGGATGGTAAGGTACGGCAGGAGTGGCATCCTGTGTTGTATGAGTCTATGAAATTTAATCCAGCGGAGATTAATTACTCAGTGCATGATAAAGAGCTGCTAGCTATCATTCATGTACTCAAACAGTGGAGAGCATACTTACATGGTAAAGCTTTTAAGGTGATTACAGATCATCTAGCTCTGACCCACTTTCAGAAGAAGTCCAAGCTGTCGAGGAGGGAGAACCGCTGGAGCCAGATGCTGGAGCAGTTCCAAGTCCAGATCGACTACAAACCAGGGAAGTTGAATCCTGCTGATGCACTCTCTAGAAGACCTGACTTGCAAGAAAGGAACTTTAGTCAGCATGCTGTAGATAAAGTCCTGTGTGCACTCACTTCACTAAAGGTGAAAAAGTCCTTCCTTGAACAACTTAGGAAAGCCTACCTTTCTGACCCAACATTTGAGCCCAGCCCCACTACTGGTGTGTGTCGTGCTACTGCACTCGGGTATAAGCTCAAGGGAGGGGTCTGGGTGACTGAAACCACTTCAGGCAGGCTGAAGCTGGTCATTCCTAATAATTTGGAAATAAGGTCTCTCTTACTGAGTCAAGCTCATGACAGTCTCCTGGGTGGACATTTGGGGCAGGCCAAAACTGTTGGCAAACTGGCAAAACATTATCATTGGGAGGGGTTACCCCGGGAGGTCTTGAAATATGTCAAGTCCTGTGACCAGTGTCAGAGAAATAAGTCTCGGCACACACCACCCGGAGGTCTCTTGCAACCGCTACCCATCCCAGCGGGACGCTGGGAAACTATATCCATGGACTGGGTGGTCTCACTACCAAGAACTGCCAACGGGCATGATTCAATACTGGTAGTCGTGGATAAACTGACAAAAATGGTCATTTTTATCCCCACAACTGTCAAAGTGACTGCACTCGAAACAGCGAGACAGTTTTACAACCATGTAGTATGCCAACATGGGCTCCCTTCTAATATCATCTCAGACAGAGACTCAAAATTCACCTCTAAGTTCTGGAGAGCTTTAATGGGGTTAATGGGAGTCAAACAGCTGCTCAGCACAGCAAACCACCCTCAGACTGATGGGCAGACTGAAAGAACTAACCGAGTTCTGCAGGAGGTGCTGAGAGCATATATTAACCAAAAACAAGATAATTGGGATGACCTGTTGCCTCAAATTCAGTTTGCGGTCAACAGTGCGGTGCACGCGTCAACGGGCAAAACTCCTTTTGAACTCAGCCTGGGTAGAGTCCCTAAGTCTCCTCTAGATGTGCTAGGGGAATCTTTAACTCACCCTGAAGGGATTGACAACCCGGTCTCCCTCCAGTTAACTCAGGAGTTTGCTGACACCCTGTCAGAAGTCCAACGAAACTTGCACACGGCCCAAGAAAACCAACAAAAATACGCTAATCAACACCGTCGGGAACTGACATTTTCCAAGGGGGATTTAGTCAAACTGCATTCTCAGCACCTGTACCTCCCTGGTGTGGTCAAGAAAAAGCTTGGCCCTGTCTGGGTCGGTCCATATTCGGTGGTCCGTCGTGTCGGTCAGAATGCTTACAAACTGAACATGTCAGCTGAATACAAGGGGCACCCGGTCTTTAATGTCTCCTTCCTGGAACCGTACATCAAAGGTGATACACTGTTCACAGGTCGGTTCCCTGTCCAACCGGGACCGGTCCCCGCTGTCCGGGACGGCGACCCTGAGGAATATGAGGTCGATGAGATTTTAGACGCTCGCTCGGTCCGTCGATCGTCTAAATATGTCATGAAATACCTCATTCGATGGAAGGGTTACGATGCCTCTGGGGACACTTGGGAGTTTAAGGACCACTTGACCAATGCCAAAGGGGCGTTGACACGGTTCCACCTTCGGGCCGCTGGAGTCCCTCCATAACTGTCATTTCAGTTGACACGGGAAGGTGACAGGCGGTCCTGTCTCCATTTAAGTTGGAGGGGAAAATATATGACAGTTAGTGAGCGAGAGCGATAAAAACACACTCATACGTTTATGTGTAGCGCATCGCAACTACGTCAACTTTTAGCAATCATCCTGTAAGGTAAACAGCAGCGAAGCCACTATACTAAATACTAACATACTTCCTGCAATCCCTATGACAAAGGTCCATATCCTACTAACTTGTGCCCTGGTTACATGTGCAGGATGGCGCCCACCACACAAAAGGAGGACAGAAAGCGCAAGGCAGAAGAAGCCAGGAGGACAATGGAGCAATACCAGAAGGAGCTGGCGGCGACGTCCCTCACCAGGAGAGAACAAGAAAGGGTCCGCAAACAACAAGAGGCGGCAGAAGAGGCACAGAGGAAGAAGGATCAGGAAGCGGAAAACCTCAGGAAGGCTGAGGAGGAGAGACAGAAGAAACAGCAAGAAGAAGCGGCAGCGGCAGAAGAGGAGAAAAGAAAAAAGATTGAAGCGGACAGACAGAAGAGCTTGGCCACTTACAGGTATACTGTGGTGGGTGGCCAAAACTTCGATAACCTGAAGGAAGCATTGCTGGCAGCCCAGGAGATCAACAGGCTGGAACAGACAACACTGCTACAGAAGGAAGGAGCTACAGCACTGGACAGGTACATCGAGACACACACCGGCGTGGTCCTTTACGAAGATTATGCTAAGATGGTGGGCTATACAGCAGAGCAGGCCCGGTATCTCGCAGATGATTCAGAGGACAAGCCGGTCCCCATACCGGGAATAGTGGGAGATCAGAGACTCATCCGGATGGTGAGCATGCGGCCCGATAGCTTTACGGATACGGTATTCTACCTCACACTCTTGCCAGCTTACAATGAAGTTGAGAGAAGGAGCTGGGAGTACTTGGCCAGGGAAGCAGGACAGCAGATGTTCTCTCCCCACTGGTTCCCGTGTAAACTGAGGAAGGCTGAGCACGGACCCCAGTACTACCAGCAGCCAACAGACTGGAGGTGGATGACCGTCACAAATAAGAAGCAGGAGTGTGACCGAGCCCAACCGGATGACTTCCACTATGGCCTAGACGGCTATCTCATCCTACCACCTCACATTGCCCCTTGGGACCCCAGGCTGAATGGATGCCTGAGCAATATGAATGCAGAGACCAAGGAACATAGGAGGAGGGGAAGAGACTACTTCTCTAAGGGAAAGCATGCCTTTGTCAAATGGGCAAAGAATGCAGGCCGGATAGATATCAGTAGGCTGAAGGCCAAGCAACCTCCAGCGCGCCCTAAGAAAGGGAGGTCGGTAGACTACTCCATGTCTACTAGGGAGCAGGACGACTTAGTGGACGAGACCCCTACTCTCTCCGAGGAGGAGGATGAGGAGGATGAGGAAGAAGAACAAGGCAGAGGAGAAGCATCAGCAGCAGGTACTCAGGATACCCAGGGACAGGCAGTGGCACTTCCTAAAGAACCACGATCAGGTGTGTGGAATGTGATCCCCGTTATGGCGACAACTGGACCCCGCGCTCGCTCCCCCAGCCCACCTGCCCAAGCAGGGGAAGAAGCTGATCTGACTGTACTGGGCAGCAGACACAGACAGAAATCCCCAGAGGACAGGGGTGCCAGAAGAGGGACACGCGGGTGGGCCAGAGGTATGCCAGCCTCCCCCTCCGCTCAGGGGCATGTACCTCTAGCCAATGTATTTCAGCATCCTACTTGAATGCCTGTCTATGTGGGAATCAACACCCAAGTGGTTGAAGAGCAGGCCACCATCCTCCGTTCTCCTCGAGGGCCAACTTTAGAGCAAACAGGGTTCTTTAGAAGGCCAGCTGACAGACCTAGAGGGCTGTCCAGATCTAGGTCCAGATCTCCGTCTCCTGACCCTGAAGCCCCAGGAACAACCCCTTGAGGTGACACGCTGACGAGACAGTCAGTAAGGGAGGCTGGTCAGGTTCAGTTCCCTTATTTAAAATTTCTGCAGTTTAATGTTGTCGAGGCGACAACAAGTTAAGTTGGAGAGATTGTAATGAATCAGTATATTAGTCGATATAATATTCATTTGAAAATAATAGTTAATTAAGTTCAGCCTGCTGAACTTTAGTTAATAGTCAGTCTGCTGGACTTTACATAATTATCTAAGTTTGCTGACTCAGTCGAAAGCAGCAGGCTGAAAGTCCATATAAGTCAGCTTGCTTCCGTACTCGGTAGCTGCGAATTGCCTTGATATGCATCTAAGTGCGATATGCTAGATGAATAGCCAGATGACATCCCTATGATGGATGGCTATTCGGGATGATGGGAGATGGCAGTGGATTTGGTTAACCGAGGTCCTACCAACGTGGTTAACTCCCGGGTAGGCGGTGCCATCGCACTGACCGTTGAACAGTAAACTCATTCCATGTACATACGCTAGGCATTGCTCTCGAGTTCGGCATTCGGAAACGAGGCCAACTCTCTTGTACAGCTTACTGAGAGAACTCTGAATCCAAGGCGAGAAGCCATTGATACGCACTGTCTTCCAACCTTGCTTATGTATGAGTTTACTGATTTGCATCATTGATGCTAGTTTACTCGCATTTGACTTACGAGTATTATTCCCTGCTAGTGTATTGTCCTTTGCCGTTTAACTAGTTAACGGAAATACCATAAGATTACTTGCTGATATAAAGATCTTTATTAATTATTAATCGCCTATTTGGTAAGTCGATTCATTTCATAATTCCTCTTACAAGGACGGAAGTCTCTTACTTCCACATAGGCTTTATGCCTTAAAGTTCTTGGGTTCACAGCCGAGCAAATTGTAGTTTGCAGAAATCACACTCTAAGCAGCTTGACATACAACGTCAGGTTCAGAGAAAATTGCCCTTCAGGTTTTCGCTTAACTTTCACAAGTCACAGCTTACAAAACTCTGAAACTGCACGTCTATGCTGGCGTGGGTCAAGCTCTTCACTTAACCTCGTGCCTTAACAGCTCTTCACTGCCAGGCTGGGCTCACTCAGTTCTTCACTGAAAGCTTTATCTGTCAATACTACTCTCTCTCTTCGAGATGCGAATGCGACTTCTGAGAACCTGGAAACTAACACACAACTCACCATTTTAAGGCTGCTTCACACACACTTGTGGCGTTCGACCGAATCTGTGCTAATCTCCTAGCAGATTCTATTCTGCAGTTCTCCTGTTGTCAACAGTGAGATTCCCTCTTGGGAACTCCTACAATCCTAACTTATCTACGATACACTGAGAAGAATCTTCAGCGTCGGCAGAAGCGTGGGGCCTCGGCCCTCCAATGGCCTTGGGAACTCCTTCTTCTTCGCGCCCTTCTTCTCCTTCCTTTTAATTCTTCTGCTTCTTGGCAAAAGTGCGTGAGAGTGAATGACATTTCTCAGGCAAGGTTCGTGCCTTTCGCAAGCACCACACAGCGTCATCCTTCGAGAATGCCGTGCTTAGTGACAAAGCTTAGCTGCATGTCGCTTCTGCCTAGCCATGCTCAACTCAAACTCGTAGTCACTTAGCATGCATGCACACCTCGTGACTGTCGCGCGTGGCTGCTTAGCTTCTCAGCTAGCAGTCACGCCTAATTGGCTCGTGGCTAAGAACTCCTGCACGGTGTGTACAAGCAGATTCCACTTGCTCAAGATTCCCACTCGGGCGGCCGTAATCTATCTTGGCATTGCGGCCATGACCTAGCTTCATCTGCCAGTCACACAGTACTGGACTTGGTACCTGCTGGGCGGCTCATCTCTGATCCCCAGCTTCTAGTCTCACGGCTGTCTATGTTGTCAAAACCTCCTCCATTCTTGGGTGTGGGGCACATTGACATTGACCCTTTGCCAGTGGTCTCGATGCTGACATAACCGCTGACTGCGACGAAATCAGTCAAGTGGTCGGTGAGTCAACGTTGACTTTCCGTACCTGGGTGGCCGTAGCTTGCGCTGCGCGTGCGGCACCGTCAAACGGATAGTCGTCGCGACACTGCTGAGTCATGCATTTAAGTGTGGTGTGCTATATGAGTGGCCAGATGACACCCTTAAGGTGGATGGCGATTTGGGATGATGGGAGATGGTTGTGGTTGGTTAGCCAAGGTCCTACCAACGTGGTTAACTCTCAGGTAGGCGGTGCCATCGCACTTGCCGTTGAACAGTACACTCATTCCATGTACATATGCTAGGTATTGCTCTCGAGTTCAACATTCGGAAACGAGGCCAAGTCACTTGTACAGCTTACAGAGAGAGATCTGAATCGAAGGCGAGAAGCCATTGATATGCACTGTCTTCTAGCCTTGCTTATGTATGAGTTTACTAATTGCAATATTGATGCTAGTTTATCTGCATTTGACTTGCGAGTATTGTCTACTGCTAGTGTGTTGTCTTTCGCTGTTTAATCAACAAACTGAAAATACCATAAAGATTACTTGCTGATATAAAGATCTTCATTAATTGTTAATCGCCTATTTGGTAAGTCCATTCATTTCAGTGGTATCGGAGCTGTTATCACAGTCTTCCTTGTATGGTAAGGACAAGGTCTCAAATTAGCAACTCCTGAAACATGGAGAACCAGGATAATAAGAATGTCGAAAATCAGGCTGAAAGCTATGTAGCGGGAACCCGCACCTATTTTGAGGCAGTGGCAGATACTGCAGCTAGAGAGGCTGCAGATGAGGCAGCTGTTATTGCTGCAGTCACAGCACTGCAGGCTGAGGAGGAAAGAGTTGGACTGGAAGCCGAACGATTAGCAAAAGCTGCTGAAGATACAAAACGAAGGGAAGGACAGCCAGCGGACGAGCGCACTGTCGAAGAACGTATGGCAGCAAGGGCCAATGTTCTGAACCCACCTCCTGCAGTACAACTCAATGTGCCTCTAGGTCAAATTTGTGACCTGCTGAATGCGGCAAGAATTGCTGTTGCAGGGGCGAGAGAGACTGTTGAGGTCACTACTCAGCGGGTGGATGCAACTGCTGTTGCTGCATTTGCTAGACTCCCACGTCAGAATGTAAATTTAGGAGCATTATTTGTGCAAATGCAATCGCAAATGGCGAGCATGTATTAGTCCCAACAGGAGGACAAAAGAATCATAATGTCTCTGCTGCGGGACAGAGACCAACTGGGTTCACAAACCACTGGTGGTGGTGGCAAAGGGCCTAGTAAGCCTAAGCCAAAACCTCCCCAGGACTATGATCATGAGGGAAACAAAAAGTATTACCTGATCAAGTTTCTCGCTGATGTTGAGCAGTGGCTGGAGAACTAGCCAGAATTGCAAGATTACGAGAAGGTCAGGCACACCGGTGCGCTACTGAAAGGCAGTGCCGCGGACTGGTGGCTTTACTGGAAAGGCGAGCATAAGGCTCGGCAACTCGGTGACCCTACGTGGGTAGAGTTTGTCGAGAAGTTGCATGAGAAGTTTGATGTCATCAACCAGCAGGAGAAAGCTATCTATGCGATGATCTCCCTGACACTGAAGCAGACCACTTCAGTTGCTGAGTTTGCTCAAAAGTTCCAAGAGAACATGATGAAGCAGCCACATTTGCCAGAACGGTATAGGATAGCATACTTCAGGTATGGCTTGAAATCCGAGACCAACTGGGTTCGCAAACCACTGGTGGTGGTGGCAAAGGGCCTAGTAAGCCTAAGCCAAAACCTCCCCAGGACTATGATCATGAGGGAAACAAAAAGTATTACCTGATCAAGTTTCTTGCTGATGTTGAGTAGTGGCTGGAGAACTACCCAAAATTGCAAGATTACGAGAAGGTCTAGCACACTGGTGCTCTACTGAAAGGCAGTGCAGCAAACTGGTGGCTGTATTGGATAGGAGAGCGTAAGGCTCAGCAACTCGGTGACCCTACTTGGGTAGAGTTTGTCGAGAAACTGCATGAGAAGTTTGATGTGATCAATTAGCAGGAGAAAGCTATCTATGCAATGATCTCCTTAACACAAAAGCAGACCACTTCAGTTGCTGAGTTTGCTCAAAAGTTCGAGGAGAATATGATGAAGCAGCCAAATTTGCCAGAGCAGTATAGGATAGCATACTTCAGGTATGGCTTGAAATTCGAAGTCTCAGGTCATTTTGCTGAAAAGAAATATAAGAAACTGGCTGACTTGATCCAAGACGCTGATGCCTGGAATCAGCAGCACTTCAATCACAAGCGCTAGGGTAATGCTTTGGTGTCTAACCTTTATGGGTGCTATGAATGACATTTTCAAACCTTACTTGGATAAGTTTGTGCAAGTATTCTTTGATGATAGTTTAATTTTCTTTGAAAATGAAGCTGAGCAATGTGAGCACTTAAAGACACTCGTGGACACTCTGAGAAGGAATCAGTTATATGCTAAAATGAGCAAGTGTGATTCCTTTAAGGAAAGTATTGAATTCTTGGACCACGTTGTCAGTAAGGAAGGCATCAGTGTGGATCTTACGAAAGTCCAGACCATAAGGGACTGGCCAGTACCACAATCTGTCTCGAAAGTTAGATCCTTCCTTGGATTGGCTAACTACTATAGGAGATTCATTGAGAATTATTCTACAAAGGCCAGTAAACTGACTGACCTTACTAAGGACATAGGGTATGTGTGGGAGGAAGAGCAGAAAGCTGCCTTCCAGACCCTTAAAGATGCTCTCTTTTCTGCCCCAATCTTAGCTGTGTATGACCCCAGTAAACATGTGCAGGTGGTTACTGATGCTTCTGACTTTGCCATGGGTGCTATTTTATTACAGCCTGCTGACAAAACCACAAAGGATGGGAAGGTAAACCAGGAGTGGCACCCTGTGGTGTATGAGTCTATTAAATTCAATCCAGCTAAAATTAACTATTCCGTGCATGATAAAGAGCTGCTTGCTATCATTCATGTGCTCAAACAGTGGAGAGCATACTTACATGGTAAGGCTTTTAAGGTGATTACAGATTATCTAGCTCTGACTCACTTCCTGAAGAAGTCTAAGCTGTCCAGGAGGGAAAATCTCTGGAGCCAAATGCTGGAGCAATTTCAAGTCCAGATTGACTACAAACCAGGGAAGTTGAATCCTGCTGATGCACTCTCTAGACAATCTGACCTGCAAGAAAGGAACTTTAGTCAGCATGCTGTAGATAAAGTCCTTCGTGCACTCACTTCACTAAAGGTGAAAATGTCCTTCCTTGAACAACTTAGCCTACCTTTCTGACCCAACATTTGAGCCCAGCCCCACTGGTGGTGTGTGTCCTGCTATTGCACTCGGGTATAGGCTAAAGGGAGGGGTCTGGGGTAACTGAAACCACTTCACGCAGGCTGGAGCTGGTCATTCCTAATAACTTGGAAATAAGGTCACTCTTGCTGAGTCAAGCACATGACAGTTTACTGGGTGGGCATTTAGGGCAGGCCAAAATTGTTGGCAAACTTGCAAAACATGATCATTGGGATGAAATACCTCGAGAGGTCTTGAAATATGTGGTCAGTGTCAAAAAAATAAGTCTAGGCACATACCACCCGGGGGGCTATTATAACCACTACCCATCCCAGCTGGACGCTGGAAAACAATATCCATGGACTGGGTGGTAATATTTCCTGGAACTGCCAATGGGCATGATTCGATACTGGTAGTAGTGGATAAACTGACAAAAATGGTCATTTTCATCCCCACCACTGTCAAAGTAACTACAGTCGAAACTACGAGACAGTTATACAATCATGTAGTATGCCAACATGGGCTACTCTCTAATAATATCTCAGACAGAGACTCATAATTTACCTCTAAGTTCTGGAGAGCTTTAATGGGGTTAATGGGAGTCAAACAGCTGCTCAGCACAATAAACCTCCCTCAGACGGATGGGCAGATTGAAAAAACCAACCGAATTTTGCAACAACTAATGAGAGCATATATTAACCAAAAACAGGATAATAAAGATGCCCTGTTGCCTCACATTCAATTTGCGATCAACAGCGCGGTGCATGCGTCAACGGGAAAGCCTCCTTTTGAACTTACTCTGGATAGAGTCCCCAAGTCCCCTTTAGATATACTAGGGGAGTCTTTAACTCACCCTGAGGAGATTGACAATCCGGTGTCGCTCCTGTTAACTCAGGAGTTTGTTGACACCCTATTAGAAGTCCAACACAATCTGCACAAAGCCCAAAAAAATCAACAAAATTACGCTATTCAACACCGTCAGAAGCTGACATTTTCAAAGGGCAATTTGGTCAAACTGCATTCTCAACACCTGTACCTGCCTGGTGTGGTCAAGAAAAAGCTTGGTCCGGTCTGGGTCGGTCCATATATGGTGGTGCGCCGTGTCGGTCAAAATGCTTACAAACTGAACATGTCAGCTAAATACAAGGGTCACCCAATCTTTAATGTCTCCTTTCTGGAACCATACATCAAAGGTGACACACTGTTCACAGGTCGGTTACCTGTCTATTAGGACCGGTCCCCGCTGTTCGAGAAGGTGACCCTGAGAAATATGAGGTTGATGAGATTTTAGAAGCTCGCTCTGTCTATCGATCATCTAAATATGTCATGAAAAATTTGGTCAGATGGAAGGATTACAATGCCTCTGGGGACACCTGGAAATTTTAGGACCATTTGACCAATGCCGAAGGGGCGTTGTAACGATTTTACCTTTGGGAGGCTGGGACACCTCTCTAATTGTCATTTCAGGTGACATGGGAAGGTGACAGGAGATCTTGTCTTCATTTAAGTTGGAGGGGAAATGTGGCCAAACGTGGCCTAAAGTGACAGTTAGTGACGGAAAGTGACAGTATTTGACAGGGAGTGACAGTTGTGACGGGCAACCCAGTGACAGCTGAAACGGGCAACCCACCTCAAACATTAAGTTGGAGGGAGTGGGATAAATATCTCAAAAACTAGCCGATTATCGATTGCCGTTGCATATTCATCCGTGACACTCAATTGCGCTCACACTCACTTCTCTCTCTAGGAACACTTGCCCTTTCAATTCACTTACACCAGGTATTGCATGTCCTAACTCCCTCTACTACGTTCTTCCCTGTCAAAGTACTCAATCCTGTGCATGATATCATGACTACACTAACCCCATTGTGGTATGAACGAGCAGGATGACTCAATTGTTTGAACTCAAGAGAAAAAGAAGGGCGGACGAGGCACAAGCGGAGTACAAGGAATTCCATGTCGACATCAAACCATCCTCCATCTCTTCTCCAAAATCAGAGCGACTCCAACTACAGCGGAAGGCTCAGAAGAGGAAGGAGGAGGAGGAACAGGCCAGGTTGAGACAGGAAGAGCAGAACAAAAAAGCTGCAGAGAAAGCCAAGAAGGCGGAGGAACAAAGGTTTGCTGAGGAGAGGCAGAAGCAGCAGGTTGAGGAGGAACATAGGAGAATCAAAATCTACTGCTACACGGTGATGGGCAAGGGCTTTGACAAAGCTGACAGAAGGGCTGCCAAGGAGGCAGCCAGAGGGCAACCAGCATCTCCCTCTCATAAAGGGCATGTACCATTAGCTCATGTCATGCAGCACCCCTCCGTTATGCCAGTGTATGTCCTTGCCAGTTTGAGAGCTGCACAAGAGAGAGCGGTCTCCATCAACTTGCAGACAATGCAAGAGCAGGCTGCCCAGTTGCTGCGTTCACTCCTCGGTTGACCCTGGTCTAAGCCTCCAGGTTTCAGGAGACTATCAGATAGGAGAAGCAGATCCGGTTCCAGGTCTCGCTCCCCAGAAGACCGAGCCCCTGGTACTTAGTTTGCTGTTGTCTTTGTTTTAAGTTCAGTTGATTGTGTTGCATGTGTGTTACTTGGCAGTAAATAATATAGAAGTGTTGTCTAGTCGACAACAATTTAAGTTGGAGGGATTGTAATGAGTCAATATATTGGATAGGTATAATATTCATTTAGATATGATAGTTAAATAACTTCAACCTGCTCAACTTTAGTTAATATTAATTGTGCAGGATAATTGATACTTAGTTAAATGACTCAGCCGAGAGTAGCAGGCTGAAGTCCATTAGGTCAGCCTGTTGACTTGGGTCAGCTTGCTGCCACATTCTTTGACAATCAGCTGGCTGCCGTACTCGGCAGCAGCAAACTGCCTAGCTATGCATCTAAGTGTGGTCTGCTAGATGAGTGGCCAAATGACACCCTTAAGGTGGATGGCGATTCGAGATGAAGGAAGATGGTTGTGGATTTGGTTAGCCGAGGTCCTACCAACGTGGTTAACTTCCGGGTAGGCGGTGCCATCGCACTTGCCGTTGAACAGTAAACTCATTTCATGTACATATGCTAGGTGTTGGTCTCGAGTCCAGCATTCGAATACGAGGCCAACTCCCTATTGAGATATATTTGAATCCAAGGCGAGAAGCCATTGATACGCACTGTCTTCTAGCCTTGCTTATGTATGAGTTTACGGATTGCATTATTGATGCTCGTTTACTTGCATTTGACCTGCGAGTATTGTCCACCGCTAGTCTGTTTGTCTTTGCTGTTTAATCAGATAACAGTAAATACCATAAAGATTACTTGCTGATATACAAATCTTCATTAATTGTTAATGGCCTGTTGGAAAGTTGATTCATTTCAACCATGCCAGGACCCCACAAGCCGTCTGACTGAGGTCAAAAGGCATAGGAGGAAGGTTGGCTAACAAAGGTAGGGAAAGCACGGCGTGGCTAAGTGGGGAGGTTTAGCGAGCATTGGGAAGGGTGATTGGGTAAAAGACAGGCATAGGAAGGAGGTGGGAGGGAAGAATAGTAGTGACCAGCTGACGGTGGGGCCAGCTGTGGACGGCCAGGGCGGCAGCGTGAAGATCGGGTTGAGGTGCGAGGTTGGTCCAGTAGATGCGGGAGCAGGGGGCGTAGGCCCCAACAGCGGTAGCGTCAAGGAGAACGCCAGGGCCGAGGATGGCAGTGATGTAGGCGAAGTCAGCACGGACATTGGCGCGGCGGTCGTCTCCAGAGGGGACGTTGTCAAGCAAATATGCAGGAGAAGGTAAAGGACCGACCTGGAGCACCTGGAGAATGCCAATGAGCTCATGGAAGAGACGAGAGCGAGGATCAGCAAGGCCAAGGCCGTGGCTGGCCTGAGAGTGCCCTTGGCACTTCCAGTCGGCCACGACCAAATCAATGTGCCCTAAGGGCAGAAGGTTGTCGGGGTCGAGCAGGCGAATGTCTTGGGGTAGGGCGGCATGAACGGAGGCATAAGCAGTGGACGAGAGGAGGGTGGGGAAGTGTGTAGTGAGCAAGCGGAGATGGTGATAGCTAGCAGCGCGTGCAGTAGGGTCCTGATCACAGTAAAAGTAGCGGTGAATAGGGATGTTGTTATGCAACAATGCAGCGATTGGTGTGGAGAGGCCTGCGAAGAGGTTGAGCACAACGAGGCCTTGAGGAGGGACTGTGAGTGGGTGGAGAGTGATGTCAAGGGTGCTTGGAAGAGATGATGGGGGAGGGGGGAGAGGGGGCAAAAGGGCAGGGTAGGCCAAGGCATATTCAGCTTGGGTGTGTGCGGCGCGCAGATGGGTGGATGGTTCATAGATGGCGACGCATGCATGGACATAGGTGACTGAAGTAGCAGTCTGGGCTGATGTGGCTGCAGAAGGTGTGAGAGTAAGGTGCATAGGCAGGTAACCGACATGTTGGCCCACGCCATGCAATTTGACTCGGTAGTGTGCTTGCTGAGTCCACGAGTCAACGGTGAGGCCTAAGGGCAAATTAAACTTCCGACTTAGTAAAAGATCGTAAGAGGTTGCATCAGTGATGACACACTGGGCGAACAAGGTGACAGCGTCCTGGGCGCCAGGGTTAAAAAAAGATGGCCAGGCGACGTTTAGTGAGGTGCACTGGTTGGGTAGAACTTTTGAGCGCAGTGGCCATGTGCAAGTCACTATTGATCATGTCTGCGCCAGTAAGCCCCAGTAACTGGCAAAGGCGCGCCGAGCAAAACGGGCTGGGCGCCGGTGTCAATGACGACCAGGCCAGGGGCGACGCCGCTGACTGTGACCACAGCACGGGTGTTATCTACACGTGCATTCGACGGACGGAGTTGAAAACAAGAACAGCGAGTACTGGGCCGAGCAAGGGGACGCGGCTGAGAGCTGCAGAGGAGAGGGCTATCTCCATCAACTTGCAGACTGTGCAAGAGGAGGCTACCTAATTGCTACGTTCTCCTCTCGGTTCACCTTGGTTTGAACCCCCAAGTTTCAGGAGACCACCAGGTAGGAGAAGAAGGTCCAGGTTCAGGTCCCGCTCCCCAGAGGATAGAGCCCCTGGTACTTAGTATGCTGATTGTCCTTGTTTAGAGTCAGTATGCTCTAATGTGCATGTTTTTTACTTTGTTGCAGTCAAATAGTTAACAGGTGTTGTTTAGTTGACAACAATTGAAGTTGGAGGAATTGTTATGAATCAGTATATTGGATAGATATAATATTTATTTAAACATAATAAATAAATAAATTCAGCCTGCTGAACTTTAGTTAATATTGAGTCTGCTGGATTTTTAATACTTCATTCAGTGACTGAGCTGGGAGAAGCAGGCTGAAATCAATTAGGTCAGCCTGTTGACTTAGGTCAGCTTGCTGACACATTCTTTGACAGTCAGCTGACTGCCGTACTTGGTAGCAGCGAACTGCCTAGTTATGCATCTAAGTGTGGTGTGCTAGATGAGTGGCCAAATGACACCCTTAAGGTGGATGGCGATTCAGGATGATGGGAGATGGCTGTGGATTTGGTTAGCCGAGGTCCCACCGACGAGGTTAACTCCCGGGTAGGTGGTGCCATCACACTTGCCGATGAACGGTAAACTCATTCCATGTACATATGCTAGGTATTGCTCTCGAGTTCGGCATTCGGAAACGAGGCCAACTCTCTTGTACCGCTTACTGAGAGATATCTAAATTCAAGGCGAGAAGCCATCGATGCAAACTGTCTTCTAACCTTGCTTATGTATGAGTTTACTGATTGCATGATTGATGCTCGTTTACTTGCATTTGACTTATGAGTGTTATATACTGCTAGTGTATTGTCTTTTGCTGTTAAATCAATTAACAAAAATTACCATAAGAATTACTTGATGAATAAAGATCTATTATTAATTGTCAATCGCCTATTGGTAAGTCAATTCGATTCACCAACCGACCCACAATACATGTCAACACATGGATGGGTATTTTTGCACGTGCCCACCTTAGGGCCCAAAATTGCCTCCTTAGGCTCATAATGCTTTTGCACAGGGATTTGCCACTCTTTCACCAGCTTCTTGTGCACAAAGTTTGCACTTGCGCCACTGTCGACCATACACTTCGCCTTGTTGCCGTCGACCGCTCCTTCCACGATGATAGGCTTGTCAACGTCTCGTCTTTTGCTTCTCGGCAGGCTCCTGGGGATAACCTCCTTGTGAGTTCTCGTCTTCACGCCAGTAGACACCCCAGAACGACTTACTGGCGTCCTCCTTTTTCCTGCTGTTGAGGTTGCTTCGCCTTCACATGACAGTCTCGAGCCAGATGTCCAAGCTTGCCGCAATTATAGCAGGGTCCTCTCGGCTTGAAATTCTGCTGCCTGCGCTGGTACTGCACAAGTCCCAACTCCATGGGTACTGGACCTTGAACACTCGTGCTTGGCGCTTGAGATCCAAAGTGTCGATATCCTCCAAAGTTGTGGCTGCCCCACTGCCTCTGACTATACTCCACGGCGTCGACCCTTGTTGCCAATGCCATCATTTCTCCAAGACTGGTAGGGTCCTTGAGCGCCACTTCCTTGGCCACAGTTGGCTTGAGTTTCCTCTTGAACTTGTCCATCATCTCTGACTCGTGCATGGATGGGCATTGAAGCACCAGCTCGTTGAAGCGCGAAACGTACTCCTGAACGCTTGCTCGTTGACGAAGGCGCACCAATAGATCTCGAGCGGTAGCCTCGGGCGCAATAGGTTTGAATTGCCTCTTCAAGCCTTCAAAGAGCTGATCAACAGTAGCAGGAACTCCAGACAACTGCTCTTCTCGTTCATACCAAGCTCCAGCACTCTTCTGCAGCAAAGTTATGACAAAGGCGACTTGCCTGTCGGGCGTGAGCGCAGAATACTCCATAAACTTCTTCACTCCAAAAATCCATTGATGAACAGGCGGCGATCCACGCTCTCCAGTATAAACTTCAGGCTTAGGCGCACGCACTCCTGATGCGGGTGGAATAACTGGTTGCACCACTGGGTTAACATGAATCGGTGGTACAACAGGTGCAGGTGCCGAACTCGTCGAAGCGGCGTTCCCCATAACAACTCGCACCATTCTCTCCACCTCCGCGCGCATATTTTGTTGAAACTGGGTGTAGACTTCTCCTCCAATTGCATTTGCCATTTGCCTTAGCATCGCCTGCATCTCTTGTTGCTCTCTGGTCATTGTTGGTGCTGCCTGCTGCCCCGCGCGCTCAACATGCTCGACATGTTCGCCTCCTCCAGCTGCCGGCTGCGACTCCATAATATAATATGCAAACTAGCCCTGCTCCGATACCAGATGAAAGGGGCAGAGTGCCCTAGTGGAAGCGTAGTGACTCACGAGGAAAGGAACTAGTTGCCATCATACTAGAGAGTGCAGCGGCATATCACTAACAAAGCTTAGGAAAATTACTCAACATTTTGAGTAGCAGGAAACTGCTCACAAATGATGTAGGATGAAAGGCCTTGTCATTACAAACCCGTAGAAATTTACAAAAGTGAAAACTGTTGAGAAACAAAGAAGTTATGCCTATTTATAATTTTCTGCCTAAGTGCTCCTCCCTAGGAGGAAGCTACGGATTTTTCCTAAGTGTTCGTCAAATCGTCCCTTCCAGAATATTCGTGAGTAAGCCAGATCAGTCTAATCTGACGTGTCGCGCCGAATTGACGTCCACATACATGCATCGACATTACTAGAATATTCTATCTTAGACGCGCTAGGCTAAACCAAAACTTCTAGGTAAATCGACCTAGTCGGCACTCCGCGTCAGCCGAACTTACGTGAAGGTTCGAGTTCATTCTAACGGGCCAGATCGCTCGACGCTGTCGGTCAATCCGACGGTCGCGCTCACCGCGAATTAAGGACAGTCGTCAACCGACCTCAAAACTAATTAAACTTCGGAAATCCGGAACTCATATATTTATAAAGTGGAATTTTTGAGTTTCATAAAAGTATGTTTTGATTGCACAATAGTGTAGAATGCATTTTTGTGGTCATTTTGATATAAAGTTCATCAAATTTGGTCATGTATTGAGAGAGTTATGGATTTCTAAAGTTTAATTAGTTTTTAGGTCGGTTGACGACTGTCCTTAATTCGCGGTGAGCGCGACCGTCGGATTGACCAACAGCGTCAAGCAATTTGGCACGTTAGAGTGAACTCGAACCTTCACGTAAATTCGGCTGGCGCGGAGTGCCGACTAGTCAATTACCTAGAAGTTTCGATTTAGCCTAGCGCGCCTAAGATATAATATTCTAGATATTTCGATGCATGCATGTGGACGTCAAATCAACCCGACACGTCAGATGAGACTGATCTGGCTTACTCACGAATATTCTGGAAGGGACGATTTGACAAACACTTAGGAAAATCCGTTGCTAAGCGGCCCTCCCGTCTAGAGAGGAGGACTAAGGTCAGAAAACTATAAATAGGCATAACTACTTCATTTCTTATCAATTTTCACTTCTGTAAGTTTCTACGGGTTTGTAATGACAAGGCCTTCCATCCTACATCATTTGTGAGCAGTTTCTTGCTACTCAAAATGTTGAGTAATTATTTTAAGCTTTCTTAGCAATATGCCGCTGCTGTAATGAATCAGTATACTGGTTTTTATATATTCATTTAAATATAACAGTTATTAAGTTCAGTCTGCTAAACTCTAGTTAATAGTCAGTCTGCTGGATAATATATTTAACATCAGCTTAATGACTGAGCCAAAAGCAGCAGGCTGAAGTCAACTTAAGTCAGCCCGCTGACACATTCTTTGCCAGCCAGCTGACTTTCGTACTCGGTCGCAGCGAACTGCCTCGATATGCATCTAGGTGTGGTGTGCTAGATGAATGGCCAGATGACATCCTTAGGATGGATGGCCATTCGAGATGATGGGAGATGGCGGTGGATTTGGTTAATCGAGGTCCTGCCAGCGTGGTTAACTCCCGGGTAGGCGGTGCAACCGCACTTGCCGTTGAACAGTAAACTCATTCCATGTACATATGCTAGGCATTGCTCTCGAGTTCGGCATTCGGAAACGAGGCCAAGTCTCTTGTACAGCTTATTGAGAGGGATCTGAATCCAAGGCAAGAAGCTATTGACACGCACTGTCTTCTAACCTTGCTTATGTATGAGTTTATTGATTGCATCATTGATGCTAGTTTACTCGCATTTGACTTACGAGTGTTGTTCACTGCTAGTGTGATGTCGTTTTGCCGTTTAATCAGATAACGGAAAATCCATAAAGAGTACTTGCTGATATAAAGATCTTTATTAATTGTTAATCACCTATTTGGTAAGTCGATTCATTTCAGCTGCACTCTTGAGTATGATTGCAGCTAGCATTGTTCCTCATTAGTCACTACGCTTCCACTTGGGCACTCTGCCCCTTTCACTCCATGTCTTGGGAGTTGCTAGTTTGAGACCTTGTCCTGACCATACAAAGAAAATTGTGATAACCGCTCCGATACCACTGAAATGAATTGACTTACCAAATAGGCGATTAACAATTAATGAAGTCTTTATATCAGCAAGTAATCTTTATGGTATTTACTATTAGTTGATTAAAAAGACACCACACTAGCAGTGGATAATACTCGCAAGTCAAATGGAAAAAAAAATACTAGCATCAATAATGCAAACAGTAAACTCATACATAAGCAAGGCTAGAAGACAGTGCGCATCAATGGCTTCTCGCCTTGGATTCAGATATCTCTCAGTAGGCAGTACAAGAGAGTTGGCCTCGCTTCCGTATGCCAAAACCGAGAGCAATCCTATCATATGTACATGGAATGAGTTTATCGTCTAACGGCAAGTGCGATGGCACCGCCTACCCGGGAGTTGACCACATTAGCAGAACCTCGGTTAACCAGATCCACCGCCATCTTCCATCATCCCGAATCGCCATCCATCCTAAGGATGTCATCTGGCCATTCATCTAGCATACCACACTTAGATGCATATCTAGGCAATTTGCTGCTACCAAGAAAGTCAGCTAGCTGTCAAAAGAATGTGTCAGCAAGCTGACTTAAGTTGACTTCAGCCTGCTGCTTCCGGCTGAGTCATTGAACTGATATTTTCATGAAGTCCAACAGACTGAGTAATTACTAAAGTTCAGCAGGCTGAACTTAATTAACTATTATATATAAATGAATATTATATTGACCAATATACTAATTCATTACAGTGTGTGAGACAGATCAAGAGAGGCAGAGAGGCATCTCGCTGGCGATGCACTTAGTGCACGTGCTCACGTGCGTGCATCTGTGTGTGTGTCTGTCTCTTCTCGTGTGCGTGTGTGCATGTGCCCATGTGAGTGTGGGTGTGCGTGTGCGCTCACATTCTTGAAGAAATGGGAGTGGGGAGCAGGACATCAAGGTGACGAGGCAGCTGGAGGACGACGGCATCCAGACGCACGTCGTCGACGTCTACAGGTGTGCAGTGTGCCTACTGCCCTGTTCCTGCTGCCTGCTGAGTGTGCTGTGGTAGCTGGCTGTGCTAGGTCTCCTGGCTGCTGGCTACTGGATTATGGGTGCTTGATCTTGGGGAGTGGCTGCTGGTTGTTGGTTGCTGGGTGCTGGCTTGCTGGCTGCTAGGTGTTGGGTGCTGGCTAATACTGGCTGGTACTAGTGCTACTTCTGCTGGGCCTGTCTCTACTACTAGGTCGAGCATGCGCCGTCATCTGATGCCTTCCCTGCTTTCCTACTCCTTGAAATTCCTAAGTGAGTGCATGCAAGGTCATATAGAAGGTCTTGGAGAAGCTGCGCTCAGTGGATGAAAAGCAAGAGTGGGTCTTGCAGCTGCTCGCCTGCAAGAACGTGCGCGCTTACGTCCGCAACAAGGTCAGCAAGAACTAGGTGTGCCCCACCCCTTCCTTGAGAACTTGCCTTTTCTATAGCCCTCAATCGTACCTCCTGCACTATGACGGGAGCCATAACTATCATCAGGGGGGGTGGTTATACAAGGCACCTCCATCACGTTGTTATACTATTTTCCGGAGAATCTAAACTGTCGATGCAGCTCGGAATGGCTGCGCAAGAGAGGTCCATCAGTCGTCAAATACTCAGCAAAATGCGAACCTGTCGGGCTGGGACCGAGGTTGGCAGCTATGCTTGCTGTGGCAGAAGATGAAGGTGGGCAGCTCGATGGAGGAAGGGGGTGTGAGCCAGCAGGGCTTCTGGGATGCATGCCAATACTCCACCCACGGCTGTGGGGGTTGCCGCATTAGTCGCTGCTGCTCAAGTCGTACGCCATCAGCTCTGTGTGCCCGCACCATCTCCTTGTCGGCGGCAGGTGCATGCGTGCGTGCGTGCGTGCGGGCTGGAGGGAGTGGGAGGGAGACTGGGAGCGTGCTCTTGGGTTGTGGAACGTAGGGTACTTGCTGCCAAAGTCTTACGGAGGGAGGGAGGAAGGGGACATAAGGGCCTGCTGTTGTTGCTACTTGCTAATGCTTGCTTATATAGAGCTACCTTCTGGGGTACCTTGCTGATATTTAGTGCTGGTCTAGAGGCGCGAGAGGAAGGGATGGGGAGGTCTAAGGGCGCGAGTGGAAGGGATGGGGAGGAAGGAAAGGAGGGGAGGGAGTGGGTTGGAGTACTGATGCATGCAGGTGCAGCATGATGCTTGATGCTTGACATTTCTCGCGCTCGTCCTAAGCCCCAGCTCGGATCGCGTCATCCTACACTCTTGTCTCTTGTCTACTCCGACCCGACGTACCACTGTCAGCTATCCCCTCATGCGAGTGGTTAGGGATGTAGGCTTGCAAACCTTCACGTGCATGTGCTGAAAAGTCAACCCTGTCAGTCATTTGCTCTCTTTTTTTAGCAATGATTTTCTATGGATCACAGCGTACGTATGCATGCGACTACATGCCTGTGTGTTGGGGGTGGGGGGTAAAGGGGGTCGGGATGAGGGGTTGAAAGATGCTTTAATTTTGGTCACTTTGTGAGAGTGCGTGTGCATGTGCGTGTGGGCGTGTCTAGTCTGTATGTGGTGTGTGGGGTGTGTGGTGTGTGGTGCATGGGTGGTGGGTGGTGGGGGTGTTCTTTCCACTAGTGCTTGCAGATTGTAGCTCCGTTTTGATATAGCTGCTGCAGGTTGTTAGATACTTGCTGTTGGTGGTTGCTTTTAATGGTGCTAAGCTATTCCACCGGATGCCTGGCCATTAACTATTGCTTGTTCACTCTAACACGGGTCAGATTGACTTGTATGCAGATTTTGCGACACTCGAAGGCAAGAGCTGAGAATTTGCAGGAGTTAGCACCACTTTGAATCTTGGTAGTTGGGTAAATGATTAGGTTCTCTGGTAGGAAGTTACATACAGTAATTAGGACTCAAGTGAAAGCTCTTGAGCAAGCAGTATGTAGTCTCTAGCTTGTGACCTTGCACACCAAAGTGATAAGAACACTTCATCAAATGGCTCACACCATCTACCATTATGCTACCACGCTGCACTGCAAATGGCAAAATTACTGAATGGCACAGCATCCATGCAGCAATACACATGTGATGTGCTTCCAGACTGGCACTGAAATGGAACATCTGCCAGATAAAATGCAACGTCATTTTGCCATTTTAAACCAATAATGGGAAAAAAAATGCCAGCGCCATTATTGACCATTTGGGGTTTGTTGCGTTTTCAAAGAGTGTGTGAAGAATCTTTGCCAACGAAATCTACCTCAACATAAGACGCTTTTCCAACTCAAGAAAGAGGTGGAAACGGCCCCACAAGCTATCTAAACGGCGTCGATATCGGCCAATTCGCCCGTTGACCATTCTCAGCGTACATGGTAGCGAGAATTGTGTCCACCCAAAATTTGGCATCGTTGGGAAATTTGGTTCGTGAAGGTGGGTCATGCACTCAGAAAAGTGGTTAAGAAAACTTTGGAAACACAAATTGAGAAGTGGTAGTTTTGTATTTTCCCATAATAGATTTCTTTGAAAGTAAAGCACTGGTGTCGTGCCTAACGGCGTCGGACCCCTGGCATGTGCGTAGCTTCCCAGCACATGTGCCTTCAACCCGGTCGACGTGTCGGTGATTCCTTTCACGTGCGGGAATTTCCTGGTCGTCGATCGGTGCGTTGCTGCGCTGCACGTGGGAAATCGACCAAGTTGATGGTCCCCTGCAAGTGTGTCGGTGGCGGACTGGCTGGGGGTTGACCCATTCCTGGTCTTCCTGCACTTGCATCATGGGGTGAAGCATCCCACACTCAGTGCTTCCTATGCTCAACCAGTTCCTCATTCCACCCTACCAACACTTAGTAGAAATTCCAAAAAGTTATCTCATCCTCACCTTCCCTTACAAGGACAGAAGCGTCTTACTTCCACACAGGCTTTCACCCAAGTTGAGGGTTTACAGAATGAACAAGTTTTGTGGTTTGCAGAAATCACGTCTAAGCAGCTTAACAGGCAATGCTAGATTCAAAGAAAATTGCCCTTCAAGGCTTTCGCTTAACTTCCATAAGTCACAGCTTACAAAACTCTGAAACTGCACATCTATGCTGGCCTGGTCTGAGCTCTTCACTCAACACCGCGCCTTAACAGCTCTTCACTGCTCGGCTGGGCTCACTCAGTTCTTCACTGAGAGCTTTACTTGTTAAGACAACTCTTGCTATTAGCAATTCGACAATTGAGACTTCTGAGAACTTGGAAACTAACACAGCACTCACCGTTTTAAGTGACCCTCGCACGCTTGTGGCGTTTGACCCAAATTTGTGATAATCTCCTAACATATTCTATTCTGCAGCTCTCTACTTTCTACAAGCGAGCTCCTTTCTTAGGAACTCCTGAGGTCTTAACCTTTCTATGATACACTTAGGAAGAAATCTTCCAGCGTCGGCAGAAGCGTGGCGTCTCGGCTCTTCTATGGCCTTGGGAACTCCTTCATCTCCTTTAGCTTCCTTTGACAATGATGCGAGCAAGAGTGAGGCAGCTTCAGGCAGGACTCGTACCTTTCACAAGCACCACACATTATCCTCTCTCGAGAATGCCAGTGCTTAGTCACAGTGCTTAGCTTGCATGCCGTCCATACCTAGCACCTCTCATACAGCTTCGGAGTTGTCATTTCGCATGCATGCATGCCTTGGGATTGTCGCGCGTGACTGCTTAGCCTTTCAGCTGAACATCATACCTATGTGACTGGCTGGCACCGTTTAGGATGAATGCTCAAGCCGTGACTAGTCACCTGAGGTGAAAGGGACAGAGTGCCCTAGTGGAAGCGTAGTAACTCACGAGGAAAGGAACTAGTTGCAATCATACTAAAGAGTGCAGCGGCATATCACTAACAAAGCTTAGGAAAAATACTCAGCTTTTTGAGTAGCAAGAAACTGCTCACAAATGAACTAGGATGAAAGGCCTTGTCATTACAAACCCGTAGAAATTTACAGAAGTCAAACTGATAAGCAACAAAGAAGTTATGCCTATTTATAATTTTCTGCCTAAATGCTCCACTCTAGGAGGAAGTTACGGATTTTCCTAAGTGTTCGTCAAATCGTCCCTTCCAGAATATTCGTGAGTAAGCCAGATCAGTCTAATCTGACGTGTCGCGCCGAATTGACGTCCACATACATGCATCGACATTACTAGAATATTCTATCTTAGACGCGCTAGGCTAAACCGAAACTTCTAGGTAAATCGACCTAGTCGGCACTCCGCGTCAGCCGGACTTACGTGAAGGTTTGAGTTCATTCTAACGGGCCAGATCGATCGACGCTGTCGGCCAATCCGACGGTCGCGCTCACCGCGAATTAAGGACAGTCGTCAACCGACCTCAAAACTAATTAAACTTCAGAAATCCGTAACTCTTTCAATACTTGACCAAATTCGATGAACTTTATATCAAAATGACCACAAAAATGCACTCTACACTACTGTACAATCAAAACATACTTTTATGAAACTCAAAAATGCACTTTATAAACCTATGACCTTACATCATCCCCCTCCTCAAGATGCGACGTCCTCGACGCATTCTGCAAATAACGTCTCAACTTACTCTTACAATGAGTCAAGTTGGCCTCTGGCTCCCAAGTGTTGTCGTCTGCATGGTAGCCCTTCCACTTGACCAGATACTCTTGAACAAGTCGTTGACCTCGCTTGACTCGTCGATCGTCGACAATCGCCTCCACTTCATATTCCAATACATCATCGTTCTCGACCGGTGGTGGCGGTGTAGGTAGTCGTCCTGGATGTCCTTCATTTGGGTCAACGTATGGCCGCAGACAACTGACATGGAACACATCATGGATACGCCAGCCTGAAGGAAGTTCCAACTTGTAGGCCACTGGATTCACCTGCTTGAGCACTACAAAGGGACCTGTAAACCGTGCCCGCAGTTTCCTCTTGCCTGTGAAAGGTAGGTTCTCTGTGGACAAGAGTACTTTGTCGCCCACATGGAATGTCACTTCCCTCCTGTGCTTGTTAGCATGCTTGACCTGCTCTTCCTGTGCCTTCGGAATACACGTCTTCGCCATATGCCAAGTGTTGGCCATCTGCTCCATAAAAGCTTGTGTAGTAGGAACCTGAGTCTCCTTGGCCTTCTCCAACAAAATGTTCCCTGGATGGTATACTCCTCGCCCATAAACTATAGCGAATGGTGACTGCTTGGTGGATCCCTGCATGCTGTTGTTGTAGGCAAACTCCAATCCTGGCAACTTCTTGTCCCACTCTGAAGGATCTTCCATAGTGAAACTCCTGAGCACCTCTTGCAGAGTTCTGTTGAGCCTCTCACTCTGCCTGTCTGTCTGAGGGTGGAAGGAAGTGCTCATACTCAGCTTGGTCCCCATCAAAGTAAACAATGACCGCCAAAAGTTGCTAGTAAACCTTGGATCCCGATCCAAAACAATCACCGTCGGCAACCCATGTAGCTTGAAAATATGATCAAAGAATTGCCGTGCCACATCCGCTGCCGTAGAAGTCTTCTTCATGGGAATGAAGTGAGCCATCTTGCTGAGCCGATCAGACACAACCCAAACTGCATCGTGCCCTTGACCACTCACTAGTAACGACGTGAAGAAGTCCATAGCAATCTGCTCCCAAGGATACTCTGGAATAGGCAGGGGCTGCAATGTACCTCCCTTCTTTTGATTTGGTGTCTCGTTTCTCNCGTTTCTTTGGCACGCATCGCAACTCCTGATCCACTCCTCAATTTCCTTCTCCATATTTCTCCAGTAGTATTCCCGTTTCAGCACGCTTGCCGTCTTCTCGCTTCCAAAGTGTCCAGCATATAAGCAGTCATGATGCTCCGCAAGTAGTAAGTCTCGTAGCTCCTTGATGTCAGGTACCACCACTCTGTTCGAATCACCATAATACCATATGCCGTCCTTCTTCTGCATACTCGCGTTGAACTCAGCTGCTCCACAATTAGCAAACTCTGGATCCTCCTCATAACCTCTTTGAAGCTTCTCCTTGAAGTCCATATTCTCCTTGATGGCTGAGACAGCTGCAAAGTCACACCTTCTGGATAAAGCGTCTGCAGGGTTGATCTTCCCAGGTAAGTACTCAATCTTGTGATCGAACTGTTGCAGAAACTCCATCCACCTTGCCTGTCTTGGTGTCAACGTTGGCTGCGTCATAAACTTCTCCAAGCTCTTGTGGTCGGTCTTGATGAACACCTTCCGACCGTCCACATAACATCGGGGATAATAGCCAACATCTCCCGCTCATGTGCTGCATAATTCTGCTCAGCAGGACTTAACTTCCTGCTCTCATATGCCACAGGTTGTAGTCCCTTGCCTTGGTCCTGGAGAAGAATGGCTCCCATTGCAAAGTTTGATGCGTCTGTGATGATTGTGAAAGGAAGCTCTGGATTGGCGATTGCCAACACAGGTGCCTGTGTTAACAGCTCCATAATCTTCTCAAATGCTTGCTGCTCCTTGTCACCTCATAGCCACTCCTCCTGCTTCTTCAACATGTACGTCAGCGGTGCACACACCTTGGCAAATCCTTCAATGAAGCGTCGATAATAATTCGCCATGCCGAGGAAACTCCTGAGTTGATGAATATCAGCAGGCCCCGGCCAATCTCTGACTGCTTGCACCTTCTTCTGTTCCACCTTGACTTCTTCAGCTCCCACTATGTGTCCAAGAAACTCGACTTCCTTGAGACAGAAGTCGCAGTTGCTCATCTTCCCATATAACTTTTGATCTCTCAAGACCTCCAACACCTTTCTCAGATGCTCCACATGCTCTTCCAAGGTCTTCGAATAGATCAGGATGTCGTCCAAAAATACCACCACAAACTGGTCCAAGTAGGGTTTGAAGATACTATTCATGAGGTTCATGAATGTAGCAGGTGCATTAGTCAACCCAAAAGGCATGACTGTGAACTCGAACAAACCATAGCGAGTTCTGAAAGCAGTCTTTTGAACATCTCCTTCCGCAATTCGTACCTGGTGATAGCCACTCCTCAAATCGATCTTCGAGAAATACTTCGCCCCGACAAGCCTGTCAATCAACTCGTCCACTCGTGGAAGTGGGTACTTGTTCTTGATGGTGACCTTGTTGAGAGCCCGGTAGTCGACACACATCCTCNATCTCCATTCGACCATCACGTCCTTGGACTTTCACTTGTCCTGTGCTCCAGTGCACTTGAGGGTTGGCTTTTCTCAGCCATGGTCGACCCAATATCACCTCATAGTGACCTAACTCTGCCTGCTCCATAACTTCAGTACTCCGGTGCCCCGCTACTTCCACGTGAATAGCTTCCGTAGGTGCACCACACTTGAGTCTCTGCCCATTCGCCAAAATTGCCTCCTTAGGCTCATAATGCTTCTGCACAGGGATTCGCCACTGTTTCACCAGCTTCTTGTGCACAAAGTTTGCACTTGCGCCACTGTCGACCATACACTTCGCCTTGTTGCCGTCGACCACTCCTTCCACGATGATAGGCTTGTCAACATCTCGTCCTTTGCTTCTCGGCAGGCTCCTGGGGATAACCTCCTTGTGAGTTCTCGTCTTCACGCCAGTAGACACCCCAGAACGACTTACTGGCGTCCTCCTTTTTCCTGCTGTTGAGGTTGCTTCGCCTTCACATGACAGTCTCGAGCCAGATGTCCAAGCTTGCCGCAATTATAGCAGGGTCCTCTCGGCTTGNGGGCTTGAAATTCTGTTGCCTGCGCTGGTTCTGAACAAGTCCCAACTCCATAGGTACTAGACCTTGAACACTCGTGCTTGGCGCTTGAGATCCAAAGTGTCGATATCCTCCAAAGTTGTGGCTGCCCCACTGCCTCTGACTATACTCCACAGCGTCGACCCTTGTTGCCAATGCCATCATTTCTCCAAGACTGGTAGGGTCCTTGAGCGCCACTTCCTTGGCCACAGTTGGCTTGAGTCCCCTCTTGAACTTGTCCATTATCTCCGACTCGTGCATGGATGGACATTGAAGCACCAGCTCGTTGAAGCGCGATACATACTCTTGAACGCTTGCTCGTTGACGAAGGCGCACCAATAGATCTCGAGCGGTAGCCTTGGGTGCAATAGGTTGAAATTGCCTCTTCAAACCTTCAAAGAGCTGATCAACAGTAGCAGGAACTCCAGGCAGCTGCTCTTCTCGTTCATACCAAGCTCCAGCACTCTTCTGCAGCAAAGTTATGACAAAGGCGACTTGCTTGTCGGGCGTGAGCACAGAATACTCCATAAACTTCTTCACTCCAAAAATCCATTGATGAACAGGCGGCGGTCCACACTCTCCAGTATACACTTCAGGCTTAGGCGCACGCACTCCCGATGCGGGTGGAATAACTGGTTGCACCACTGGGTTAACGTGAATTGGTGGTACAACGGGTGCAGGTGCCGAACTCGTCGAAGCGGCGTTTCCAACAACAACTCGCGCCATTTTCTCCACCTCCGCGCGCATATTTTGTTGAAAACAGGGCATAGACTTCTCCTCCAATTGCATTCCCCATTTGCCTCAGTGTCGCTTGCATTTCTTGTTGCTCTCTGGTCATCGTTGGTGCTGCCTGCTACCCCGCGTGCTCAACATGCTCGACATGTTCGCCTCCTCCAGCTACCGACTGCGACTCCATAATATAATATGCAAATTAGCCCAGCTTCGATACCAGATGAAAGGGGCAGAGTGCCCTAGTGGAAGCGTAGTAACTCACGAGGAAAGGAACTAGTTGCAATCATACTAAAGAGTGCAGCGGCATACCACTAACAAAGCTTAGGAAAAATACTCAGCTTTTTGAGTAGCAAGAAACTGCTCACAAATGAACTAGGATTAAAGGCTTTGTCATTACAAACCCGTAGAAATTTACAGAAGTGAAAACTGATAAGCAACAAAGAAGTTATGCCTATTTATAATTTTCTGCCTAAATGCTCCTCTCTAGGAGGAAGTTACGGATTTTCCTAAGTGTTCGTCAAATCGTCCCTTCCAGAATATTCGAGAGTAAGCCAGATCAGTCTAATTTGACGTGTCGGGCCGAATTGACGTCCACATACATGCATCGACATTACTAGAATATTCTATCTTAGACGCGCTAGGCTACACCGAAACTTCTAGGTAAATTGACCTAGTCGGCACTCCGCGTCAGCCAAACTTACGTGAAGGTTTGAGTTCATTCTAACGGGCCAGATTGATCGACGCTGTCGGTCAATCTGACGGTCTCGCTCACCGCGAATTAAGGACAGTCGTCAACCGACCTCAAAACTAATTAAACTTCAAAAATCCGTAACTCTCTCAATACTTGACCAAATTCAATGAACTTTATATCAAAATGACCACAAAAATGCACTCTACACTATTATACAATCAAAACATACTTTTATGAAACTCAAAAATGCACTTTATAAACCTATGACCTTACATGAGGGTCTTGGCCGAGGTGGCACACAACGCTTCTGCAGCATCCCTACTGTACTTGGCTTTAGATAGCCAATTGATCAATATCTTTCCGGGCACTTGCTGGTTCCATACCCCTAGCCTTTCGGCTGACTACTCCGTCCAAATCCCCATCCATCCCTGGGTGTGGGTTTGACGTGTCGGGACCACTATGACAGTGATTACGACTTTGACATGACCGCTGACCGAGATAACTCGGTCCTTTGGTCGGTGAGTCAACACTGACTTCCCGTACCTGGGCGGCCGTGGCTTGCGCTGTGCGTGCGGCACCGTCAAGTGGATAGCAGTCGCGACACTTGGTCTGGTTCATCATGTGAAGTTCGAAAATTTATTTGGTAGTTTTCCTTTAGTCCCTCATACGTTACGATTAAGGCGAGACTTAGCATTTACGCTCCACGTCGCAGTGAGAGCTTCAACAAAGCTTCCCTCAAAACTGCTCGCTCCATTCAGATCAGAAAGTAGGAAATCGGGATTGAGGACAAATTAGAAAGTCCTGATTGCCATCAATCTCGGAGTCGCTAACTTCATCGACAAAAGAGTATCACAAACTTGGGCATATGAAGGGTACGTGAGCGTGGATTGGGACCTGGTTACCGGCTGATGCCGGCAACTTTGTTTGTCAGGATTAATTAGGACACAGTTGAGCACTCAAATCCGCGACAATAAGGCGGCGCAATTAATTGTCGGTTTCAGAATAAGGATGTCCAGGTCAGAGCCTGAAGGCCACTGAACGCTATCTGAAGGACATAAGAACGCAGACAGATCTTCTGCAATGTTCAGGTTGTTGTCCTGATTACTGTGTCTAGGAACTTTACACGCTTCAGATGGGGTGGAAATACATCTTCTTTCGTGTCACTGTTCGATGCACAGTATGTGCGTCGCGCCATTGTGCCAGGATTGATCGTGACAAGAAAATCCCGACCCCTTACGTGGAAATATGAGGATAGTTTGAGAAAACTGACAGAAAGTGCAGTAAAGTGCGTAAAAATGCACAAAAATGCACAAAAATGTACAAAAAGGTGCACAACGAATCCAATCGGGGCGCTTTGAAGTTACTTTCTGATGGCTTGTCAGAAAAAGAGCGTGATCGGAATGATCACTGACCTTATGGTGCCTTTTGGAGCATTTTGGAGCATCCTGGAGAAACTTTAGACGACAAGTTCAGAGATTGTGAGACTTCTGCCTCCCTAAATTGATCAGATGGTACCGAATCTCGTCCTCCATCTCAAAACGCGTGCGCTTCTAAAAGGGGCCCGCCTCCAGGTCTATGTCCGGCTCTTTCTGGCACAGTCTGGCAGGTGTTCTACTTCGTACCGCTTCTTGCAGATTCCGAAGGCGATGGAATCATGAACGACTGATATTTGACAAATTATTTTCATTTGCCTGATGGCTTGTAGGAAACTGGGCCATGCGAGGGGGTTGAGCAGGATAGGGGCAAATCGAAGGCTGTATCCATTTTTTCCGCCTGGTCCTCCTTCGGGCGTCACGTGAAATATGTACGCGTGGTGCTTCAATCTAGAAGCGGTTGCCTTCACTGTGCTTAGAGTTTCTTGCAATAACATCTGCAGTGTGAACCATCTGTAGTCAGCTTATGGTTTAACATTTTTTTTCTTTACTTGTCGTACCAACCTGTATTTTGTGACGACTGGAGCGTGCTCCTGAAGCTAGAAACCGAGATATGTAGAGCAGAACTTTAGTGGCAGTAGCTATAATGGGAGAAGCTTGCTCAGTTACACCCATCCATGCTTCACATGGTGATTATGGAAGCGAAACATGGCACACTACGAATCTTGACGTAGCTGGGACTGTCGGGCATAGGTTGCTGTTTTGGAGTGATGTTGGGCAAAGAGCGTCTCCTTGGCACGATATTTTGTTAGATGCAGAGCAGCAGACCATTCCGATAGTGTGCACGCTGCCAAAATCTGGAGAGGAGAGATATCAGTTAGCATACGAAGAGCCATTCACTCCGTTGAAACCAAAGGACCGTTCTTCCTACAGCTTGTATCCTCTTAAGGCGCCTTGGAACTGTGGCTTCTTGCCCCAGACATGTGCCGATTGCGAGGAAATCACGGAGGGTACCTCTACCAATACAAGGGGACCTATTCCGGTGATTGACATAGGATCAGCAAGTGCGTACATGGGTGCTGTGTACTCTGTGAAACCATTAGCTGCACTCGCTGCAGTAGGGAGGCAAGGCCAGCTTCTGTGGAAAATTGTAGGGATAGCATCAACGGATCCAATGGCGCAGATATTGAGCTGCCACGCTGACGTGGAGAAGCACAGGCCAGAATTGTTCACCAGAGTGCTCAGGTGGTTGACCATGAACGGCACCTATGCAGGTAGAGCTCTCTGGCCGCTCGTTCTGCACTCCCTTCTACAATTTCTTCTGAAATCGCAGGTTGTCAAAGTATCCCAACCTTGTTTCCAGGAAACCAAAAGCCACTCCTCACCAGAAACTCTGCCTTCCTTGCCTGAGTCCAACAAGTGTGACCACTTTGTACGCGCAATTCTGCGCACCACTCTGTGACTTTGTCATCCAAAAAAAAAGGCTGGCATCTCATTTTCTAAGGGTTGTTCATGTCTGGCCGGCAGCTTTTGCTGAAGCTTCAGGATGATGGTCGTGATGGGTTCGGTTTTTTCACAACGCCATGAGCCTTATAAATCTATGGCTTTTGAAAAATATATAGTCGGGAGTATCCAATTTGACGTAGAAGGGAGCTGAGGAGAACGTTGGAGCCATGGCTGGCAGATATCAGGATCCTGAAAACGTAGTATTTGCTGGCATTGAGCCAGCTTCTTTGTCCCAACTTCCGAGCCAGCTACTTTGCTCGCTGAAGTTTGAACTTTAGTGTCTGTTGGTTTGCACCGTGCTGGGTGCTCTGGCTTCATGATAAACCCGTTTTGTGCGTTAGCATTGCATGAGAACGGAGCATGCGGCGTGCAATACAGTCACAAACTCAGCCCGGCTCTTGGGAAAAAATGATACTGCAAGGGGCAGCTTGACTGGTCATCATCTCAAACCATTATCTCGACACCGTGAACACGTGACAAGTGTTGCTCTCCGAAAAGTACTCCGCGGGGATCATATCGTGAACCCAACCTCTGTAATTTCACCTCTTCTTGCGATGTCGATGCACCCCAGAAATCGACGACCTACCTTGTCCGTGGTGGTTAGCATCAGCGACGAGTTTGCTATAGTGATGCTATGGTTGTCCTAGCGAGGTGTTTGCGTACAAGAGAAGTCCTCCATGTGGAAGCCCGGCACTCTCTTCATCGACGTGACGTCACTCACGCCGCAGATATGCTTTTGCCAGCTTTCTCAACCTTGATAGTACTCACATGGGCGTGTTCCATTCTGTGCAACAATTCTTCTCTTGGTAACCTCGCATCCACAGCCATGGCCATACACGGAAGCGCGTGGCCGGATCTTACGTCTTCCTCCCAGCTGGTGAATGCTTACTGATGCACTTCCCAAGGGCCATGCACATGCAACATTGGACCGGCTACGGTCCACGTCAGCCTTCCGCCACACCCTTTCTATCTGACACCCACTGCCACCAGCTGTCTGCTCGTGGGGGTGCACAATATTGCTTCTCCTAAGGACCGGGGGAAGCGATTTGAATAACAGCAACTTGATGCCTTAACTTGCTTGTGCTTGTGCTTGCTCCCTTCCTCCTGCAGAGGGCAAGGGGGGCATGTTCTGGCAAAAGGACAATCTGATTGTGCGTGTGCTCGCTCTCTTGCTCCTCCTGCAGAAGGCCAGGGGGGGGGGATTTTCTGCACGAACGGCAGTCTGATGCTTTTGCTCGTCGTGCCTGTGCTTGCTTGCTCCCTCCTGCAGAGGGCAAGGGCGGGATGTTCTGGATGAACGAGCGGCCGGCGAACGTGGAGGTGGCGCTCACGATCGTCGCGCATGCGCACATGGCATGGAAGGTGCTCCACGACCAGAAGATGCTGCCGGGGACCTCTGCCTCAGCAGCCGACGCGCGGCGCACTGCGGGGCTGCCAGCGTATGAGTGCCGTACAACCCGCAGGCGCCTGAGCGAGAGCGAGGCCCCCCCAGACCTGCCCGAGCTCCTCGAGGGCGTCAGGGACGCGTACCCTCTCAACCTGCAGCGCACGCGGCCGGGCAAGCGGGGCAGCAGCCTGGACCTAGCTCCCGGCGCGAGCACGCCCCCCTGGAGTGTCGTCAGCGAGTGGAAGAAGGGGGCGCCGATACAGGTGGCGGACACCAGGCGGCCCACGGCGGTCCCGCCGTGCACGCCCAAGACGGACCCGAGCCCGAGGGTAAAGCGCGACATGACGCGCGAAGGGCACGGCGGCGGCGGTGCCTCCCGTGACAGAGGCAGCGCCGGGGGGGAGCCTGCTGGTGGGGGGGGCTCAGCCTCCTCTTCGCCCGTGAGGGCGTGGCCTCCTCCCGCAGCTTTCAGGGGGAGTGTGCCGGCCTGGGATGACAGGGACAGCCTTGCCGCGCTGTTCCACCTCCAGCAGCAGCAGCGGGCAGAAGCGGCCGAAAGGGCCGATTTGGCGCAGGAGTGGCGTGACAGGGGGATCGAAGCGGGCGGCGGCAGCGGCGACGGTGACAAGCACCTCCTTCAGGGTGAGAAGCAGCAACAGCAGCAGCCGAAGCAGCTCAGCGGGTACGGCCATGGCCTGAGGAGAGCGCGGAGCGGCGCTGAGCTTCTCTCGCCCCTCAGTCCAGATGCGGCCAGCCCCCCCCCCTCGTTTAACCCCTCCAGCGGCCCCTCTCCCTCTGTGCTGGACTTGCGGGTGTTGCTGGCATCCCCACAGAGGCCCCGGCCGCCCAACAGGACGCACGAGAGGGGCCCCCTGGGATGGGTGAGGGGGTCCGAAGAGCTGCTGCCCAACGTGCCTGGCAGCCGCCAAACTAGCCCCAGCCACACGCCCCTTTCCTCCAGCGGTCACGGCAGCCCGAGACAGCAAGGAGGGGTGGGCGGCAGCAGCAGCCAGTGGGGCAGCCCCACAGTCCGCTCGGGGGGCAGCTCCCACCAGACGAGCCCCAGCCGTCAGCCCTGCAGCGCGCAGAGCAGCCCCAGGCCCATCACTTGCGCGTCGTTGTCCCAGCGCCACGTCATGTTTGCCCCCGACGAGCCCCCGGCGGAGGCTGCCCGCTGGGCGTCAGGCCCCCCGACGGCGGCAGCTGCGGCGTTGGTGTCATCTTCCGCCGCAGCCGTAGCGGCCCACAGCACTTGGGAGGCGCTGGACGCGCTCGTCATGTCGTCATTGGACGACTGCCAGTACGCGCTCGACTCTCCGCCCCGGCAGCAGGACGCGTCGCTGCTGAGGCCTGCCTCTGAGAGGGCGTGTGAGGCCAGCGGCTGCAGAGCTGGCGGGGGAGGAGGCGGCGCGTCTCGAGAGCCTGCCCCCTATGTCCGCCAAGGGATGCCATTTGCAGACTTCAAGTCCAAGAAGGACTTGAAGAAGCTTCCTACGTTTCCGAACCACCAACGCGAGGAGGGGCTGGCTACCTCCGCCGCCACCACCACCACCACCAGCAGCAGCAGCAGCATCAGGAGGGGGGCCAGTGGAGAGCATTACCACCAGGCTAACGGGAATAGCTATACGAGGGAGAGCTCCCACAGCTCAGAGATTCACCCCAGCAAAAGCACATGGGGGGGCGCCCGGGATGTGTGGGGCAACAGCGCTGGCTCGCCTGCCAGGAGACGGCCGGAAGCTCCCCACTCTCACTCGTTATCGCCTGCGAAGTACAACGGCGGTTTGAGCACAGGCGCCGTAAAGAACCTGCAGAAGTCGCTGTCATCGTCGCGCATTCAGGCGCCGCCCCTGCCGCCCGCGCAGATGCGCGTGGTGGAGGTGGAGGAGGAGTGGGAGATCAAGCAGGAGGTGCGCTACTCTCTAAGGCGGCGGAGCAGCATGCCCGAGTGCGACATACAGGCAGAGGCGGCCGCCGCCCTGTGGCAGGCCCAGCAGAACGGGCCCGACGTGCGTGACACGCAGCTCAATCTGGAGGAGAGCGACTTCTTCCGGAGCAGCAGGAGGGGGCGCACGCACTCGCGCCGGAGGAGTCTGCCAGAGGGATGCGCAATGCAGGACATCCTCGCGGCGCGGGAGGTCACGTGCGCGATGCAGGACATTCTTCTTGCCGGGAGGGAGGCTGGGGAACAGTTGCGGACCTTCGATGCCACAGGAGGCCTTCGGTGAGTGATTAGGAGGCGGGAGTGGCGAATCGATAGAGCATTTTCAATTTATATAACCTGCCCCCTAACAGTGACCTGATATCATTGTTAACTTATGGGCATGGTTTTGTTGTAGAGAGACTGTAGCTACTGTATTTTACCTTGTACAATGTACTAGGATGTTGATGTACAATGTACTAGGATGTTGATGTGAGGTGTCCCTGAGGAGATTATTGTGGGCCCCGTGCTTTGCAACATGCTGCTTTGATCTGTAGGCTTTGTAGTTTTATGGGAGTTTAGGATGAGCTAGAGTAGCAGATTTTGACATGCCACTTCTGCTTTCGGCCAACAATAAGAGAGCGTTCTTAGAGTGGTTATGTTAGTGGTTGGGAACTTTGTCTGCTTTTTCCAGCAGTGAGCTCTGGCTGAAACTTTTGTAGTACCTATCTTTGCCAAAAAGATTCAGGCACGAAAGGACACACTTTATGGTACTCATCCTTAGTGCATGCATGTTTCAAAAACATCAACGGCGCTTATGCTTGCCAGTTACTTCCTTGGTTTGGGATGAGCAAATTCCGGCGGAGTATGTCGTGGTTGATTTGCAAGCATAATGTGTCATATTATTGGAACAAGTCCAACAACATACTTGATTTATTCGTCGAGTGCCTGAGTCATGTGGAGCTCGTAGAGTTTAGCAAAGTAGCCACGATTTTTTCCAAGGCAATCCAGTTGCTGCAAATTGACAGTCTTGAGCCCGAAGTCGAGAACATGGTTGACCTGGGTTCACAAATAATTGCCATGGGTATTTTCTGCATGCACATCCAGGAACCATTTGGCGCGTACGCGATGACTAGCTAGAGCTGAGCTAGAGGTGGTCTCGGGTGGTGTGTAGCCAGTTTATAAATATAAAAACTCCATCGTGGTTATTGTAATGCATGCAATTGGAGTTCGTACCGTGAGAAAACATAAAATTCAGAGCATATTAGAACGGTATAAGCAGGTGTACATAAATATTAATGGCACCATACAAAATCGCTCGGGGTCAGAAGTGCTGACAGGAGCTGACTCCGCAATGTCACAGGAGGAACGACCAACCAATTAAAATAACACGATTGGAATCGATCGAAAGCTTGAGGATACGGTCTAAAAAATATAGATAAGCATAATCTGTGCCAATTTGGGCATCATATGAAGCGATATCAAGGGCATTTCAAAGTTCTACATCATTTCATTTGGCTTACATGAGCATGCAATGTAACCTGGTCACAAATGCCCATGATCTCGCACGCACGACAGGCTCCCCCACCCCCTGTTCCATATCCTACTCTTCACTAGTGTGGCTCATAGTTCAGCTTAAATTAGAAAAGCTGATAGCATATGCAGGAGCAAAACTTGCACTTCCATTTTTGGTTCACCTTGTACAGTGGCCCCTACCGCTGTTCTTTGTTCCTGTCTGATGCGCGCCATTCTTGAACTACCCTAGAAGATAAATTTGTGAAATGCTTATTGGTAGTCTCCCGCTTGGCCTAACATGACAAAATCAGTAGAGGAATCAAGCTAATTGTGACCATCAGAGTCGACATGGCTGCTGCTGTCCGGGGTAGTCACTTCATTGTACAAGCTCAGAACTTTCACTCCCTACCGTGTAAAAGTCTGGTCAGATCTTCTGTACAGCTAAATGCTGGGCAATATTATGCTTCTTTTCACACAGAGATTACATCTGCTTTCTTTGGCATAAGAAGCTTTAGATCAAGTCCTAGTGTATCGAATACGCTATGCAACGTATCAGGATGGTTGCATGAAGAGAAAAATGTGACAACATCATCACGCCAGAGCTATCGTAGTGAGAATGTACGAGGACAAACAGCAGCGAGGGCCACCTTAGCTTCCTCGGCTTCGTCACCTAAATATATCCCTTTGTACACAGTTGCGCTTGTGGCCTTTTCTCTAGTCAGAGTATTACTTAAAGTCTTCAGACAAGGTAGCCTCCAAGGGAAGCAGAGCAAGCAATTGCGGCAAGGAAAGGATCTGGCAAACGGAGGGAGTGGAGATGCAGACTGGCTCCCTCAAGAGCAAGAAAATATTGGGAAACAGCTCCTGCATCAGGGAGGGCTAGGATTGGCTCTGCTGACGGCTTCAATGCCAAATGCAGCCCGAGAGCACTTTAGTCCGCTAATCGCTGGGTTAAGAGCAAACCCTACATTTATGTCAGCCCTCATTGCTTGGACCCTTGCCCAAGTTCTCAAGGTATGCTCTTGCTGGAGCTGACAAGCTGGCTTCTGAGTGAAGCAGCTCATGTAACCGGGTAGTTTAAGCGTAGAAGCTGCTTCTGGGATAGAATGGGCTAAGATCACTGAAGTTACTGTACTGTCCATGATCACAGTGTGTTCTAGTATGTTTCTGTTACCTACACTCTTTAATAAAAAAGTAACCACTACTTGTAACAGTTCCTGCAGTAATTGTGAAACGTAATTAGAGCCCTTTCTTTTCTCTATGTTGCTAGAATACACTGTTAGAGAACTAGTGACTGATCTGACAATGGAACCCGTTCGTATGTAGGGGCATTGGCCTATACAATAGCTGTCTCTTGGACGAGGCTGCAGTATGAGTGATTGTGATTCTCAAAGCTTGACTTAGGGCGTCCCATGTGCATCAGACCCTCTGTCAGATTCGTGAATAGTCGTAGTCTTCTTATTCTTCCTGTTCTACCTGAAGAGCAACTTCCTTGCTTTTTGGACTACCAAAGGCTTGCTGCTATGACCACCAGGGGGCATGCTCATCATTCACACAAGAGTTTGCCGCAGTATACTTTTTGCATGAAGGCTGGCGTGAAGGGGCAATCTGTATACAGGGCTTCACTTCATGGAAGACTCGGCATGTGCTTTGTTATATGGCAATGGCTTGCGACAATCCTTGCATGCAATTTCTTGCGTGCACTCAGTGTGTGCGTATATAAGTGTGTACATATTCATGCATATGTTCAGCAGCTTGTAAATACTGACTTTATCTGGCTTGTACGTAGCTGCTTAATCCCTGGACTAAGGAAGCAAGCAATCTGTGCCTTGAGGCAATGGTGGAGGTAGCTTGAGTGCGCCCATCACAATTAGCAAGAGAGGCCTGCATTCATTGATCTGAAGGGCACCTCTCTGCATATCTCGTGCCGGTAAATGTGCAGGTGTTCACGACATATGCTGTGGAGAGAAGGTGGGATCCCAAAATGCTGATGGGGTCAGGAGGCATGCCATCCTCCCACTCAGCCCTGTGCTTAGCGCTGACGACATCTGTGGCCCTCACTCATGGCGTGACTGGGCCCCTGTTCCCCGTCTGCTTGGGTTTCAGCCTCATAGTGATGTATGACGCGACAGGTGTGCGCTACCATGCTGGCATGCAGGCTGAGGTGAGAACGAACAGCCTCCTTCTCCTGAGACTTGTACAACCTTTTTAAGTCTGGGGAAAACGTGCAGCACCTTCCGTCACTGCCCTACAGACCCCCTTGTCTCTTCGTGATGAGTGGGAATGGGGGCCGGCGTGGGGACGCTCCATAAGGAGCTGAATTTAAACATGCTTTGTGATAGGTGAGAAGATTGTGAGCAAGGTATTGAGCAGTGTAGTAAAGAGGTTGTCTGGGACATTCAGTGTGGTGGCTCCTCGAATGAACAAAGTGTCTTTGAATGGATTTGGGGTACTAGGTACCCGGAAGTAGAAGCCTTTGAGTCTTTTTGAGTTGAAGCATCTGTGCATCGTTTTGCAAGCGTCCACTTAGGGAGAGGGCCAACTCTCGGAAGTCGCAAGTTGGCCCTTCAAGGCATTTGAGACTCGTTCCAGCTATTCCGTTGCACATGTCACATATCTGACGATCCTGCTCAGTTCGATTGACTCCATTGCGCTCATTCAGCTGCAATCAACCCAGCTATGCATGTTGTCCCTGTCTTTGTTGCGAGTAACACACTTTATCCATGTTTTAGTTGCTCATGCGCTCCTATGTGTCCTACTTGAGCTTTCCAAGGGCAAGGAGTTCCCGCTTGGGTAATCTACTAGGTACTGCTCTTCAGCCTATTGAGGCAGTTGTGCAGACGGGTGGAGGCTACATGTCCACATGAGTCTTGCTCTTTGCAGTGTATCGGGTCTAGGTTCTGTCGTGCGTTGGGGTCGCGGCTTGAGAGGAGCTACATTGTGTTGTATAATGTGGCATGTGGTATTGCTGTTGAATGACTATAGGTTGCTTCCTTCATGCGCTAAGAGCGTCTTGTGCTTTTTCCTGCCAGGTGCTGAATGTAATTGTGCAAGACCTTTTCCAAGGCCATCCAGTGAGTCAGAAGAAGCTCAAGGAGCTGCTTGGCCATACCCCTCTTCAAGTCGGAGCAGGAGCTGTTCTTGGTGCCGTTGTGTCATACTTCTACAACACAAGCACTTTGGCCGCAGTGGTGGTATAAAGTAGGGCGCACAGGCACCCTCTGGTCTCTTATACTGCACCGAGTTGATGTATTTCATTTTTTTGTATCCACGCTCGTACCAATGTATGGGGATTGATTTTTGCGGATGTTAGCAACTTCTTGCAGATTTCAGTGTGTAGCAAGTTTGTGCAGCTATTATCAGATTTGTTGAGCAAATCAGGTCACCTTCATTTTTACATGTCTTCTCCATATGCATGCTTCCAACTGGAAAAGTTGGGCTTCTTGTGTGCATGTTGCCGCGTTACACTAAGTCCACGTCAGATTACGACGAGTCATGACGACATTCTCCTTGCATATGGTCAATTCTAAATTTAATCCAGCCAAGTTCTTAAGAGCCTTCACAAATACCGGAGGCCTTTGAGGAGTAAGGTGGTCCATGCGAGGAAACTAGTACATACTTTCACCTAACTAGGGGTAATCAACCAAGCGGATCTGAATGAAATACTCTTATGCCGCAAATGCTTGGGGGAAGATGAAGGCTTGATTCATCTTGTCTAATTAAGTGGTTTCTTCTTCATTCTATCTATGTTATGCGGCATGTCAACATTTTCTTTGTGGGATGCTTCCGGGTTATAGTAATGTTCGGGACATACTTTCATATGAGTGATGCATTCGATTAGTGTTCATAAAAGCAATTTCATCAATTTATCTGAGAGTATCTTAACCTACCATCCTGATGCATTGTTAGTATGCAAGGATGCATCAGGTAACTTGATGGTTGTGGATGCATTTGAATATTTTTTTAATGGAACAAGTTAATCTGCAACGTACTCATGTATCTACAATGTAAATTTGGGATCAATAACAAAATAGCGTGCAAGTCAATTTACATACTAAATGGACTCACATGTTGTGCACGCAGTCCGTCTATACCTGAACAATTATAGTCTTGAAGCACACACTTGATTGGAATGTGCTTTTCTTGACAATGGGCCTCAGACGATAATCATGGTATGAAAATGTATCATATAAAGTATATGACGCAAAGGGACAAAGCAAATAAGGCTACTCTCACTTTTGAGTGAAAGGCAAAACAACGTGGAAGAAAACCACTAGAAAAGATGTCTGGTCTATTCATCTACTTTAATAACATCGAGAAGTTAAAAAAGGTTGTCAATGTACTCGTTAATAGCCAGCGCTTACAGTGATTTGCTTTTCTATCATTTATTTCTATATTTTTGAGACTTTTGTTGAGCAGAGGTTGCATTTGTTGAACAAACACAACACCAGCCGTTCACCTTCATTCTTTGATTGGTTGTAAGCTGTCAATCTTGCTTCAATATATGGTGAATGTATGCTTGAGTGCGCATAGTGAGCATCTTAATGTAAGGGAATCGTCATGGGCCGGGACAACGAGCAACATCAAATAGGAGCATATGTCAATCTAACAGGGCAACAGGAGCCTTGTGATGCAACATTGTTAGAATTGCTGAAGTGAAGGGACTCTAAGACTCTAAGTACATTGCAGGCCTGTCGCCCCAAAGCAGGGACCCTAGTTTGATAATTCTCTCGCGTTCGAATTCGTGAGGGACGTGTAACACCACATATTTTTGACGGCCTTGTAATTTTGAAAGTTTAATTACTTCCAACAACTAACTTTTTGTAATTTGTCTCAAATTAAGTCGACCATTTGCAACCAACAGCGCTCGAAGTTGTAATCTAACATAAGAAGTGTTGACTGTAACAACAAAAACTGAACAAAACCAAATCTAACGCGTATTTTTAGAATTTAATTGCATAACTCTAAAACATATGTGCTATACCGATACTTGAAATATGCATTGTTTAAGTAGGGCAAGAACTGCACGGCGAAAGACTTGGCCGGGCAGAAGAATACCAAACCAAATCTAACGGCGTGCTAAAAAAATTTGGGATACCATTGTGGCCCATCAGTGGGTCGATTGGTCAAAGGTAGATACTCAGAGTGGTAGTTCAGCACAGGAGGAGAGGAGCAAATCAAAGAGGAGCGCCGCAAAAGTTGAGACTAAAGAGAAGGAGTACTGAGTTGGGATAGTACTTAGGGAGGAAGAAGCATTGTAAACGGATTCGCATAAAGAGTAAAGTATAAACTTGCATGGCAGTTGTATATTGCTCTTGAATGAAGTGCATGATTGTCGTGTGCAAACTCGAAGTGTATTGTGCTTGCATACTTGGTGAAATGAATTGACTTACCAAATAGGCGATTAACAATTAATAAAGATCTTTATATCAGCAAGTAATCTTTATGGATTTTCCATTAACTGATTAAACGGCAAAAGGACAACACACTAGCAGTGAACAACACTCGTAAGTCATATGCGAGTAAACCAGCATCAATCATGCAATCAGTAAACTCATACATAAGCAAGGTTAGAAGACAGTGCATATCAATGGCTTCTCGCCTTGGATTCAGATCTCTCTCAGTAAGCCATACAAGAGAGTTGGCCTCGTTTCCGAATGCCAAACTCGAGAGCAATGCCTAGCATATGTACATGGAATGAGTTTAGTGTTCAACGGCCAGTGCGATGGCACCGCCTACCCGGGAGTTAACCACGTTGGTACGACCTCGGTTGACCAAATCCACCGCCATCTCCCATCATCCCGAATCGCCATCTATCATAGGGATGTTATCTGGCCATTCATCTAGCATACCACACTTACATGCATATCGAGGCAGTCGCTGCTACCGAGTACGGAAGTCAGCTGGCTGTCAAAGAATGTGTCAGAAAGCTGACTTAAGCTGACTTCAGCCTGCTGCTTTCGGCTGAGTCATTAAACTGATATTAAATATAAAGTCCAGCAGACTGATTATTAACTAGAGTTCAGAAGGCTGAACTTATTTAACTGTTATATTTAAATGAATATTATATCAACCAATATACTGATTCAATACAATCCCTCCAACTTAACATGTTGTCGCCTCAACAACACTGACACAGGGTACATAGGTTTCCCCAACTGAAATTACTGATCCCTCTCCCATCCAGCATGCTATGCCCTTGGCCCTCCGCCCTTAGGAGGGAGATACCCCTGGGGCCCCATGGTCAGGGGAGTCAGTCCTCCTCCTGTCTTGGGGTCTTCTGAAGCCTGTCAGACATGGAGGTTCCGTGTAGGGACCCGTCGGAGAACGCAGTAACTGTGCTGTTTCCTCCTGCACGATCTGAAACTGAATGGAGGCAGCCTTCTCCTGGGCATCCCTCAAACTGACTGGTACATATACCAGCATCCCAGAAGGATGTTGCATGACATGAGCTAAGGGTACATGCCCTCTCTGCGAGGGAGATGCCGGCAGGCCTCTGGCTATATCTCTAGCAGCCCTCCTGTCTGCCCTGTCTGACTGGGTCTCCTTGCCTGGAGATGGGGTCTGTCCTCTGGCAGTTCCCAGCCAAGTGATATCCTCCTCTTCAGCGAGTTGCTGCATGGCCAACCCCGTCTTCTCCCTTATAGGGGATGTGGCAGGCGTCAGGATCACGGCGGGGCTAGTGTCCTCCTCCTCGCCTTCCTCCTCGTCTTCCTCTGACTCCTCCTCCTCTCCGTCCCCGGGTTCCTCTGAGACTTCTGGGGTCTCTTCTGTCAGCTGCTCCAGCTCTTCCCGAGAAAAAGAATATCCTACTGACCTTCCCCTTTTGGGTGCTGGTGGGGGCTGCTGAGTCCGGACCGCATAGAGGTCCTTTTCCCCCTGCTTACTTGCCCATTTGGCATAAGCGTGCTTCCCTTTTGAGAATGACTCTCGGGCCCTGCTTCTGTCCCCCTGCATCTCTTGGCTCATGCAGTCTCTGACTCCATCCAATCTTGGGTCCCAAGCCGCAATGTGAGGGGGCAATACTATGTTCCCCTTTAGGTCTGTCAGGAAATCCTCATCCGTCGCCCTGTCATTCTGCTGGTCCCTCATGTTGATGGTCATCCACCGCCAATCGGTGGGCTTTTGGAAGAAGGCAGGGTCTGTCCTTTTAAGAGTACAAGGGTACCAGTGCCCTGCAAAGTCTAGCTGCCTGGTTTCCTTGGCCAAGAATTCCCAGCTCCTTCTCACCACCTCATTATACATGGCCTTGAACCTGTTATGGGATGTAGAGTCCTTAAAGCTGTCCGCGTCCATGGGGATCATCCTGATGACCCTATCTTCCCTCCAGATACCAGGAATCGATACAGATCCTGCTTCATTCACCTGGGCCATTGCCTTGGCCTCTCTGACCGTATACCCTACCATCCTGGCGTAATCGTGGTAGAGGAGGAGCCCCGTGCTGACCTCTATATACTTGTCAAAGTTTTCGGATGCCTCCCCTTCCCTCTGGAAGATGTCCTTTTGTGACTCACTGCGACTTCTCTGAGCATACTTGAAGGCCTCCTCCAGTAGATCGAAGCCCTTGCCCAGTACTGTGTAGCGGTAGCTGCTGATTCTCCTCTGCTCTTCTTCCGCCTGCTGCTTCCGCTTCTCCTCAGCTTACCTCTCCTCCTCTGCTTTCTTGGCCTCCTCTGCAGCTTTTCTGTCCAGTTCTTCCTGCCTCAGTCTGGCCTGTTTCTCCTCCTCCTTCTTCTTCTGTGCCTCCCGCTGTTGTTGGAGTCGTTGTGATTCCCGAGCGGAGATGGAGGATGATTCGATGTGTCCACGGAATTGCAAGTATTCTGCATGTGCCTCTTCCGCCCTTCTCTTCCTCTTGAGTTCCGACTTTTGAGTCATCCTGCTCAATCATAAACACAATGCAGTTAGTGAAGTCATGATATTTTGCCGATACTGAGTGCCCTTGATGAAGAGGAACGCGATCGAGAGAGTTCCGAGTGTGAAATACCTGGTGTGAGTGAATATAAGGGAAAATTGAGTTAGATAGAAAGTGAGTGTGAGCGCAGGTTGAGTGTGTAATATGGTTATCAGAGATTTTCCGACTGATCCCGAAACAGAATACCACTCCCCCCAACTTAATTTTAAAGGTGGGCTGCCTGTCACAACTGTCACTAACTGTCACATCCCCCTCCAACTTATATGGAGACAGGACCTCCTGTCACCTTTCCATGTCTACTGAAGGGACAGTTAGGGCGGTGCCCCAGCCGCCCCAAGGTGGAACCGTTCAACGCCCCTTTGGCATTGGTCAGCTGGCTTTTAAACTCCCAAGTGTCCCCAGAGGCATCGTAACCCTTCCATCGGATGAGGTACTTCATGACATATTTAGACGATCGACGGACCGAGCGAGCGTCTAAAATCTCATATTCCTCAGGGTCACCGTCCTGGACAGCAGGGACCAGTCCCGGTTGGACAGGTAACCGACCTGTAAACAGTGTATCACCTTTGATGTATGGTTCCAAAAAGGAGACATTAAAGACCGGCTGACCCTTGTAGTCAATTTGTAAGCATTTTGACTGACACGACGCACTACCGAATATGTACCGACCCAGACAAGGCCAAGCTTTTCGGTGACCACACCAGGGTGGTACAGGTGCTGAGAATGCAGTTTAACTAAATCGTCCTTAGAAAATGTCAACTCCCGACGGTGTTGATTAGCGTATTTTTGTTGGTTTTCGTGGGCTCCCTGCAGGTTCTGCTGGACTTCTGACAAGGTGTCAGCAAACTCCTGAGTTAACTGGAGGGAGATCGGATTTTCAATCCCTTCAGGGTCAGTTAAAGATTCCCCCAGTCCATCAAAAGGAGACTTAGGGACTCTACCCAGGTTGAGTTCAAAAGGAGTCTTGCCCGTTGACGCGTGCACCGCACTGTTGACCGCAAACTGAATTTGAGGCAACAGGTCATCCCAATTATCTTGTTTTTGGTTAATATATGCTCTCAGCACATCCTGCAGAACTCGGTTAGTTCTTTCAGTCTGCCCATCAGTCTGAGGGTGGTTTGCTATGCTGAGCAGCTGTTTGACTCCCATTTACCCATTAAAGCTCTCCAGAACTTAGAGGTATATTTCGGATCTCGGTCTGAGATGATATTAGAGGGTAGCCCATGTTGGCATACTACATGGTTGTAGAACTGTCTCGCTGTTTCGAGTGCAGTTACTTTGACAGTTGTGGGGATGAAAATGACCATTTTTGTCAGTTTATCCACGACTACCAGTATCGAATTATGCCCATTAGCCGTTCGTGGTAGTGTGATCACCCAGTCCATGGATATAGTTTCCCAGCCCCCGCTGAGATGGGCAGCGGTTGCAAGAAACCTCCCGGCGGTGTGTGCCTAGACTTATTTCTTTGACACTAATCACAGGACTTCACGTAATTCAAGACCTCCCGGGGCAACCCCTCCCAATGATAATGTTTTGCCAGTTTGCCAACAGTTTTGGCCTGCCCCAAATGCCCACCCAGTAAACTGTCATGGGCTTGACTCAATAAAAGGGACCTTATTTTCAAGTTATTAGGAATGACCAGCTTCAGCCTGCCTGAAGTGGTTTCAGTCACCCAGACCCCTCCCTTAAGCTTATACCCGAGTGCAGTAGCACGACACACACCAGTAGTGGGGCTGGGCTCAAATGTTGGGTCAGAAAGGTAGGCTTTCCTAAGTTGTTCAAGGAAGGACTTTTTCACCTTTAGTGAAGTGAGTGCACACAGGACTTTATCTACAGCATGCTGACTGAAGTTCCTTTCGTGCAAGTCAGGTCTTCTAGAGAGTGCATCAGCAGGATTCAACTTCCCTGGTTTGTAGTCGATCTGGACTTGGAACTGCTCCAGCATCTGGCTCCAACGGTTCTCCCTCCTCGACTTTTTCTGAAAGTGGGTCAGAGCTATGATATGTAATCACCTTGAAGGACTTACCATGTGAGTATGCTTTCCACTGTTTGAGCACATGAATGATAGCTAGCAGCTCTTTATCATGCACTGAGTAATTAATCTCCGCTGAATTAAATTTCATAGACTTATACAACACAGGGTGCCACTCCTGCCTTACCTTATCATCCTTTGTGGTTTTGTCCGCAGGCTGCAACAAAATAGCACCCATGGCAAAGTCAGAGGCATCAGTGACTACCTGCACCGGTTTGCTGGGGTCATACACGGCTAGCACTGGGGCAGAACAAAGGGCATCTTTAAGGGTCTGGAAGGCAGCCTGCTGCTCTTCCCCCCACACATACCCTATGTCTTTCTTAGTAAGGTCAGTCAGTTTACCTTTGTGGAATAATTCCCCATAAATCTTCTGTAGTGATTAGCCATCCCGAGGAAGGATCTAACTTCAGAGACAGACTGTGGTACTGGCCAGTCCCTTATGGTCTGAACTTTCTTAGGGTCCACACTGATGCCCTCTTTACTGACAACGTGGCCTAAGAATTCTATACTCTTTTAAAAGTTATCACACTTGCTCATTTTAGCATATGACTGATTTCTTTTCAAAATGTCCACGACTGTCTTTAAGTGTTCAGCGTGCTGAGTCTTATCTTTAGAGAAAATTAAAATATCATGCAGGAAGACTTGCACAAATTTATCCAAATAAAACCGAAAAATGTCATTCATAGCACCCATAAAGGTTGCGGGAGCATTAGTCAGTCCAAATGGCATCACGTTGAACTCGTAGTGTCCATAACGTGTGCGGAAGGCAGTCTTGTGTTCATCCCCTTCAGCAGTTCTGATTTGATGATAACCACTCTTGAGATCTATCTTACTGAACACCTTAGCACCAAATAGGGTATCAAGCTTGTAATGAATCAGTATATTAGTAGATAGAATATTCATTTAAATATAATAGTTAATTAAGTTCAGCCTGCTGAACTTTAGTTATTAGTCAGTTTGCTAGACTTTACTTAATAGTCAGTTTGCTGAACTTTACTTAATAGTCAGTCTGCTGGACTTTACATAAGTATCAGTTTACTGACTCAATGGAAAGCAGCAAGCTGAAAGTCCATATAAGTCAGCTTGCTGACACATTCTTTGACAGCAAGCTGACTTCCGTACTCGGTAGCAGCGAACTGCCTTGATATGCATCTAAGTGCGATATGCTAGATGAATAGCCAGATGACATCCCTATGATGGATGGCCATTCGGGATGATGGGAGATGGCGGTGGATTTGGTTAACCGAGGTCCTACCAACGTGGTTAACTCCCGGGTAGGCGGTGCCATCGCACTGACCGTTGAACAGTAAACTCATTCCATGTACATATGCTAGGCATTGCTCTCGAGTTCGGCATTCGGAAACGAGGCCAACTCTCTTGTACAGCTTACTGAGAGAGATCTGAATCCAAGGCGAGAAGCCATTGATACGCACTGTCTTCTAACCTTGCTTATGTATGAGTTTACTGATTTGCATTATTGATGCTAGTTTACTCTCATTTGACTAACGAGTAGTATTCCCTGCTAGTGTATTGTCCTTTGCCGTTTAACGAGTTAACGGAAATACCATAAAGATTACTTGCTGATATAAAGATCTTTATTAATTGTTAATCGCCTATTTGGTAAGTCGATTCATTTCAGTGGTATCGGAGCAGTTATCACAGTCGTCTTGGTATGGTAAGGACAAGGTCTGAAACTAGCAACTCCCGAGACATGGAGAACCAGGATAACGAGAATGTCGAAAACCAGGCTCAAAGCCATGTAGCGGGAAACCGTACCTATTCGGAAGCAGTAGCGGATACTGCAGCTAGGGAGGCAGCAAATGAGGCAGCTGCTATTGCCTCAGTCGCAGCTCAGCAAGCTGAGGAGGAGATAGCCAGACTAGAAGCTGAACAAGTAGCAAAGGCCGCTGAAGATATACAAAGGAGGGAAGGACAGCCAGCTGACGAGCGCACTGTTGAAGAACTTATGGCATCAAGGGCCAATGTTCTGAACCCACCTCCTGCCGTACAACTCAATGTACCCCTAGGTCAAATACGTGACCGGCTGAATGCGGCAGGAATTGCTGCTGCAGGAGCAAGAGGGATTGTTGAGGACACTACTCAGCGAGTAGATGCCAATGCTGCTGCTGCATTTGCTAATCTACCACCCCAAAATGTAGACTTGGGAGCATTGTTCGTTCAGATGCAGTCGCAAATGGCGACCATGTATCAGTCCCAGCAGGAGGACAAAAGAATCATAATGTCCCTACTCCGGGACAGAGACCAACTGGGGTCTCACACCACTAGTGGTGGTGGCCGAGGGCCTAGTAAGCCCAAGCCGAAACCTCCCCAGGACTATGATCCTGAGGGAAACAGAAAATATTACCTGATCAAGTTTCTCGCGGATGTTGAGCAGTGGCTGGAGAACTACCCAGAACTGCAAGATTACGAGAAGGTCAGGCACACCGGTGCGCTACTGAAAGGCAGTGCCGCAGACTGGTGGCTTTACTGGAAGGAAGAGCGTAAGGCTCGGCAACTCGGTGACCCTACGTGGGTAGAGTTTGTCGAGAAGTTGCATGAGAAGTTTGATGTCATCAACCAGCAGGAGAAAGCTATCTATGCGATGATCTCCCTGACACTGAAGCAGACCACTTCAGTTGCTGAGTTTGCTCAAAAGTTCCAAGAGAACATGATGAAGCAGCCTGATTTGCCAGAACGGTATAGGATAGCATACTTCAGGTATGGCTTGAAATCCGAGGTCTCTGGTCATTTTGCTGAGAAAAAGTATGAGAAACTGGCTGACTTGATCCAGGATGCTGACGCCTGGGATCAGCAGCAGTTCAATCACAAGCGCCAGAGTAACGCTTTGGTGTCTAAGATTGTCAAAAAGCCCCACGGTTCCTACAATGCAGTTGAAGGAGACCAGGCTGAGGATAATCAGGGTGATGAATATGAGTATGAGTACAATGCTATTCAGTCTAGAGGTAGAGGTGGTCCCTCTCGAGGTGGCTATGGAAGGGGTGGTGGTAGGACTAAGCCGAGACCAGCCTCAGCAAAATCTACTTGCTACCATTGTCAGCAGAAAGGCCACTACAGAGAACAGTGTCCGGTCAAGCACCTGCCTAAGGTCGAGAGAAAAGACCAGCCTTTAAAAGACAGCAACAGTCAGTAATCCAGTCTACTGACTGTGAGGATGCTAGAGATAGTGAGTCGTCACTAGCTGCCCTCGTAGCAGGTATTATGGGTCCTGCTGAACTGGATTCACTATGCATGCCTGACAACCAGATAAAGGAGACCATCAGCAATATAGACGTCCAGAGAGTGCACACTCTGGATGCTCTTGTTCCACCTGATGTCCAACATTTCTTTGCTACGTCAGGAGAACAATGCGAAAGTCAGGAAAAGACAGTCCCCCCTATCCTACTGCATTGCATGATTGCAGGTAGGAAGGTGAGGGCATTTGTTGACGGAGGGGCGTCACATACTTTTATCCACAAGGACTTAGTTAAGCGGCTAAGGCTGCCTACTGTCACCCAAGGGAATAGAAAAATATTCCTTGGAGATGCCTCAAGTATCCCGGGAGGAGTTATAACCAAGCCTATTGAGGTCCAGTTAGGTTCTGGCATTGCAGTTCTAACTGAAACGCTTACATTTGAGGTACTCAACACTGGCTTTTATGATCTCGTGCTAGGCAGGTCCTGGCTTAATAGACATCAAGCTGAAGTGTGTTGGAGCAGAGGTACAGTTAAAGTGAGAGGAGCCAGTGATGGGCAGACTGACTTGGCACCCACCAGTGCTCTTCCTCTTGTCCTGTGTGGATGGCAAATGAAGGAAAAGAAGAGGCTTCCAGAAGGATGCAAGTTGCTGAATGCAATGGAGTTCGTCAAAAGCTGGAACCAGAAGGAAGACAGAATGTTCTGTCTGCTGCTAAGAGAGGTACCTCCTCAACCTGAAGAAGTGGTTGAGAAAAAGGTACACCCTCCGGAACACCCTACTGCTGCAAACATTGTTGCTCAGTACACGGATGTGTTTAATATGCCTCCAGGACTACCCCCTAAGCGGGAAGTAGATCATAGGATTGATTTATTACCTGGTAGCCAGCCACCCTGGCAACGCACGTATGGCTTGTCTTATTTGGAGAGTGAGGAGTTGAAAACACAGATTGCAGAGCTGGAGGAAAATGGTTACATTTCTCCCAGTAAATCACCGTACGGCGCACCTATCCTATTTGTTAAGAAAAAGGATGGCAGTATGCGGATGTGTGTGGATTACAGAGCCCTGAACAGAATTACAGTAAAGAACAAGTATGCTTTACCCAGAATCGAGGACTTGCTTGATACCCTGTCTGGCGCTAAGGTGTTCAGTAAGATAGATCTCAAGAGTGGTTATCATCAAATCAGAATTGCTGAGGGGGATGAACACAAGACTGCTTTCCGCACACGTTATGGACACTATGAGTTCAACGTGATGCCATTTGGACTGACTAATGCTCCTGCTACCTTTATGGGTGCTATGAATGACATTTTCAGACCTTATTTGGATAAGTTTGTGCAAGTTTTCCTGGATGATATTTTAATTTTCTCTAAAGATGAAGCTCAGCACACTGAACACTTAAAGAAAGTGCTGGACACTCTGCGGAAAAATCACTTGTATGCTAAAATGAGCAAGTGTGATTTCTTTAAGGAAAGTATTGAATTCTTAGGCCACGTTGTCAGTAAAGAGGGCATCAGTGTGGATCCTAAGAAAGTCCAGACCATAAGGGACTGGCCAGTACCACAGTCTGTCTCTGAAGTTAGATCCTTCCTCGGGTTGGCTAACTACTATAGGAGATTTATTGAGAATTATTCCACAAAGGCCAGTAAACTGACTGACCTTACTAAGAAAGACATCGGGTATGTGTGGGGGGAAGAGCAGCAGGCTGCCTTCCAGACCCTTAAAGATGCCCTTTGTTCTGCCCCAGTGCTAGCCGTGTATGACCCCAGCAAACCGGTGCAGGTGGTTACTGATGCCTCTGATTTTGCCATGGGTGCTATTTTGTTGCAGCCTGCTGACAAAACCACAAAGGATGGTAAGGTACGGCAGGAGTGGCATCCTGTGTTGTATGAGTCTATGAAATTTAATCCAGCGGAGATTAATTACTCAGTGCATGATAAAGAGCTGCTAGCTATCATTCATGTACTCAAACAGTGGAGAGCATACTTACATGGTAAAGCTTTTAAGGTGATTACAGATCATCTAGCTCTGACCCACTTTCAGAAGAAGTCCAAGCTGTCGAGGAGGGAGAACCGCTGGAGCCAGATGCTGGAGCAGTTCCAAGTCCAGATCGACTACAAACCAGGGAAGTTGAATCCTGCTGATGCACTCTCTAGAAGACCTGACTTGCAAGAAAGGAACTTTAGTCAGCATGCTGTAGATAAAGTCCTGTGTGCACTCACTTCACTAAAGGTGAAAAAGTCCTTCCTTGAACAACTTAGGAAAGCCTACCTTTCTGACCCAACATTTGAGCCCAGCCCCACTACTGGTATGTGTCGTGCTACCGCACTCGGGTATAAGCTCAAGGGAGGGGTCTGGGTGACTGAAACCACTTCAGGCAGGCTGAAGCTGGTCATTCCTAATAATTTGGAAATAAGGTCTCTCTTACTGAGTCAAGCTCATGACAGTCTCCTGGGTGGACATTTGGGGCAGGCCAAAACTGTTGGCAAACTGGCAAAACATTATCATTGGGAGGGGTTACCCCGGGAGGTCTTGAAATATGTCAAGTCCTGTGACCAGTGTCAGAGAAATAAGTCTCGGCACACACCACCCGGAGGTCTCTTGCAACCGCTACCCATCCCAGCGGGACGCTGGGAAACTATATCCATGGACTGGGTGGTCTCACTACCAAGAACTGCCAACGGGCATGATTCAATACTGGTAGTCGTGGATAAACTGACAAAAATGGTCATTTTTATCCCCACAACTGTCAAAGTGACTGCACTCGAAACAGCGAGACAGTTTTACAACCATGTAGTATGCCAACATGGGCTCCCTTCTAATATCATCTCAGACAGAGACTCAAAATTCACCTCTAAGTTCTGGAGAGCTTTAATGGGGTTAATGGGAGTCAAACAGCTGCTCAGCACAGCAAACCACCCTCAGACTGATGGGCAGACTGAAAGAACTAACCGAGTTCTGCAGGAGGTGCTGAGAGCATATATTAACCAAAAACAAGATAATTGGGATGACCTGTTGCCTCAAATTCAGTTTGCGGTCAACAGTGCGGTGCACGCGTCAACGGGCAAAACTCCTTTTGAACTCAGCCTGGGTAGAGTCCCTAAGTCTCCTCTAGATGTGCTAGGGGAATCTTTAACTCACCCTGAAGGGATTGACAACCCGGTCTCCCTCCAGTTAACTCAGGAGTTTGCTGACACCCTGTCAGAAGTCCAACGAAACTTGCACACGGCCCAAGAAAACCAACAAAAATACGCTAATCAACACCGTCGGGAACTGACATTTTCCAAGGGGGATTTAGTCAAACTGCATTCTCAGCACCTGTACCTCCCTGGTGTGGTCAAGAAAAAGCTTGGCCCTGTCTGGGTCGGTCCATATTCGGTGGTCCGTCGTGTCGGTCAGAATGCTTACAAACTGAACATGTCAGCTGAATACAAGGGGCACCCGGTCTTTAATGTCTCCTTCCTGGAACCGTACATCAAAGGTGATACACTGTTCACAGGTCGGTTCCCTGTCCAACCGGGACCGGTCCCCGCTGTCCGGGACGGCGACCCTGAGGAATATGAGGTCGATGAGATTTTAGACGCTCGCTCGGTCCGTCGATCGTCTAAATATGTCATGAAATACCTCATTCGATGGAAGGGTTACGATGCCTCTGGGGACACTTGGGAGTTTAAGGACCACTTGACCAATGCCAAAGGGGCGTTGACACGGTTCCACCTTCGGGCCGCTGGAGTCCCTCCATAACTGTCATTTCAGTTGACACGGGAAGGTGACAGGCGGTCCTGTCTCCATTTAAGTTGGAGGGGAAAATATATGACAGTTAGTGAGCGAGAGCGATAAAAACACACTCATACGTTTATGTGTAGCGCATCGCAACTACGTCAACTTTTAGCAATCATCCTGTAAGGTAAACAGCAGCGAAGCCACTATACTAAATACTAACATACTTCCTGCAATCCCTATGACAAAGGTCCATATCCTACTAACTTGTGCCCTGGTTACATGTGCAGGATGGCGCCCACCACACAAAAGGAGGACAGAAAGCGCAAGGCAGAAGAAGCCAGGAGGACAATGGAGCAATACCAGAAGGAGCTGGCGGCGACGTCCCTCACCAGGAGAGAACAAGAAAGGGTCCGCAAACAACAAGAGGCGGCAGAAGAGGCACAGAGGAAGAAGGATCAGGAAGCGGAAAACCTCAGGAAGGCTGAGGAGGAGAGACAGAAGAAACAGCAAGAAGAAGCGGCAGCGGCAGAAGAGGAGAAAAGAAAAAAGATTGAAGCGGACAGACAGAAGAGCTTGGCCACTTACAGGTATACTGTGGTGGGTGGCCAAAACTTCGATAACCTGAAGGAAGCATTGCTGGCAGCCCAGGAGATCAACAGGCTGGAACAGACAACACTGCTACAGAAGGAAGGAGCTACAGCACTGGACAGGTACATCGAGACACACACCGGCGTGGTCCTTTACGAAGATTATGCTAAGATGGTGGGCTATACAGCAGAGCAGGCCCGGTATCTCGCAGATGATTCAGAGGACAAGCCGGTCCCCATACCGGGAATAGTGGGAGATCAGAGACTCATCCGGATGGTGAGCATGCGGCCCGATAGCTTTAAGGATACGGTATTCTACCTCACACTCCTGCCAGCTTACAATGAAGTTGAGAGAAGGAGCTGGGAGTACTTGGCCAGGGAAGCAGGACAGCAGATGTTCTCTCCCCACTGGTTCCCGTGTAAACTGAGGAAGGCTGAGCACGGACCCCAGTACTACCAGCAGCCAACAGACTGGAGGTGGATGACCGTCACAAATAAGAAGCAGGAGTGTGACCGAGCCCAACCGGATGACTTCCACTATGGCCTAGACGGCTATCTCATCCTACCACCTCACATTGCCCCTTGGGACCCCAGGCTGAATGGATGCCTGAGCAATATGAATGCAGAGACCAAGGAACATAGGAGGAGGGGAAGAGACTACTTCTCTAAGGGAAAGCATGCCTTTGTCAAATGGGCAAAGAATGCAGGCCGGATAGATATCAGTAGGCTGAAGGCCAAGCAACCTCCAGCGCGCCCTAAGAAAGGGAGGTCGGTAGACTACTCCATGTCTACTAGGGAGCAGGACGACTTAGTGGACGAGACCCCTACTCTCTCCGAGGAGGAGGATGAGGAGGATGAGGAAGAAGAACAAGGCAGAGGAGAAGCATCAGCAGCAGGTACTCAGGATACCCAGGGACAGGCAGTGGCACTTCCTAAAGAACCACGATCAGGTGTGTGGAATGTGATCCCCGTTATGGCGACAACTGGACCCCGCGCTCGCTCCCCCAGCCCACCTGCCCAAGCAGGGGAAGAAGCTGATCTGACTGTACTGGGCAGCAGACACAGGCAGAAATCCCCAGAGGACAGGGGTGCCAGAAGAGGGACACGCGGGTGGGCCAGAGGTATGCCAGCCTCCCCCTCCGCTCAGGGGCATGTACCTCTAGCCAATGTATTTCAGCATCCTACTGGAATGCCTGTCTATGTGGGAATCAACACCCAAATAGTTGAAGAGCAGGCCACCATCCTCCGTTCTCCTCGAGGGCCAACTTTAGAGCAAACAGGGTTCTTTAGAAGGCCAGCTGACAGACCTAGAGGGCTGTCCAGATCTAGGTCCAGATCTCCGTCCCCTGATCCTGAAGCCCCAGGAACCACCCCTTAAGGTGACAGGCTGAAAAGATAGTCAGTAAGGGAGGCTGGTCAGGGTCAGTTTCTTTATTTAAAGCTTTTGCAGTTTAATGTTGTCGAGGCGACAACAAGTTAAGTTGGAGGGATTGTAATGAATCAGTATATTAGTGGATATAATATTCATTTAAATATAATAGTTAATTAAGTTCAGCCTGCTGAACTTTAGTTAATAATCAGTCTGCTGGACTTTACATAATTATCAGTTTAATGACTCGGCCGAAAGCAGCAGGCTGAAGTCAACTTAAGTCAGCTTGCTGACACATTCTTTGACAGCCAGCTGACTTCCGTACTCGGTAGCAGCGAACTGCCTTGATATGCATCTAAGTGCGATATGCTAGATGAATGGCCAGATGACATCCCTATGATGGATGGCTATTCGGGATGATGGGAGATGGCGGTGGATTTGGTTAACCGAGGTCCTACCAACGTGGTTAACTCCCGGGTAGGCGGTGCCATCGCACTGACCGTTGAACAGTAAACTCATTCCATGTACATATGCTAGGCATTGCTCTCGAGTTCGGCATTCGGAAACGAGGCCAACTCTCTTGTACAGCTTACTGAGAGAGATCTGAATCCAAGGCGAGAAGCCATTGATACGCACTGTCTTCTAACCTTGCTTATGTATGAGTTTACTGATTTGCATTATTGATGCTAGTTTACTCTCATTTGACTGACGAGTAGTATTCCCTGCTAGTGTATTGTCCTTTGCCGTTTAACGAGTTAACGGAAATACCATAAAGATTACTTGCTGATATAAAGATTTTTATTAATTGTTAATCGCCTATTTGGTAAGTCGATTCATTTCAAAGCTAGTCCTTGATTCTCGGTAAAGCATACTTGTTCTTTACCGTACTTCTGTTCAGGGCTCTGTAATCCGCACACATCCGCATACTGCCATCCTTTTTCCTAACAAATAGGATGGATGCGCCGTAAGGTGATTTACTGAGAGAAATATAACCATTTTCCTCAAGCTCTGCAATCTGTGTTTTCAACTCCTCGCTCTCCACATAAGACAAGCCATAAGTGCGTTGCCAGGGTGGCTGACTACCAGGTAATTAATCAATCCTATGATCTACTTCCCGCTTAGGGGGTAGTCCTGGAGGCATATTAAATACATCCGTGTATCGAGCAACAATTTTCGCAGCAGTAGGGTGCTCCGGAGGGCTTACCTTTTTCTCCACCACTTCTTCAGGTTGAGGAGGTACCTCTCTTAGCAGCAGACATACTATTCTGTCTTCCTTCTGGTTCCAGCTAATGACGAACTCCATTGCATTCAGCAACTTGCATCCTTCTGGAAGCCTCTTGTTTTCCTTCATTTGCCATCCACACAGGACAAGAGGAAGAGCACTGGTGGGTGCCAAGTCAGTCTGCCCATCACTGGCTCCTCTCACTTTAACTGTACCTCTGCTCCAACACACTTCAGCTTGATGTCTATTAAGCCAGGACCTGCCTAGCACGAGATCATAAAAGCCAGTGTTGAGTACCTCAAATGTAAGCGTTTCAGTTAGAACTGCAATGCCAGAACCTAACTGGACCTCAATAGGCTTGGTTATAACTCCTCCCGGGATACTTGAGGCATCTCCAAGGAATATTTTTCTATTCCCTTGGGTGACAGTAGGCAGCCTTAGCCGCTTAACTAAGTCCCTGTGGATAAAAGTATGTGACAACCCTCCGTCCACAAATTCCCTCACCTTCCTACCTGCAATCATGCAATGCAGTAGGATAGGGGGGACTGTCTTTTCCTGACTTTCGCATTGTTCTCCTGACGTAGCAAAGAAATGTTGGACATCAGGTGGAACAAGAGCATCCAGAGTGTGCACTCTCTGGATGTCTATATTGCTGATGGTCTCCTTTATCTGGTTGTCAGGCATGCATGGTGAATCCAGTTCAGCAGGACCCATAACACCTGATACGAGGGCAGCTAGTGACGACTCACTATCTCTAGCATCCTCACAGTTAGTAGATTGGATTATTGACTATTGCTGTCTTTTAAAGGCTGGTCTTTTCCCTCGACTTTTGGGAGGTGCTTGTCTGGACACTGCTCTTTGAAGTGACCTGGCTGCTGGCAATGGAAGCAAATCGATTTTGCTGAGGCTGGTCTCGGCTTAGTCCTACCACCACCTCTTCCATAGCCGCCTCGAGGAAAACCACCTCTACCTCTAGACTGTATGGCATTATACTCATGCTCATACCCATCACCCTGATCATCCTCAACCTGGTCTCCTTCAATTGCATCGTAGGAAACGTGGGGCTTTTTGACAATCTTAGACACCAAAGCATTATTCTGGCGCTTGTGATTGAACTGCTCTTGATCCCAGGCGTCAGCATCCTGGATCAAGTCAGCCAGTTTCTCATACTTTTTCACAGCGAAATGACCAGAGACTTCGGATTTCAAGCCATACCTGAAGTATGCTATCCTATACCGTTCTGGCAAGTCATCGCATTGATAGCTTTCTCCTGCTGGTTGATGACATCAAGCTTCTCATGCAACTTCTCGACAAACTCTACCCACGTAGGGTCACCGAGTTGCCGAGCCTTACGCTCTTCCTTCCAGTAAAGCCACCAGTCTACGGCACTGCCTTTCAGTAGCGCACCGGTGTGCTTGACCTTCTCGTAATCTTGCAGTTCTGGGTAGTTCTCCAGCCACTGCTCAACATCCGCGAGAAACTTGATCAGGTAATATTTTCTGTTTCCCTCAGGATCATAGTCCTGGGGAGGTTTCGGCTTGGGCTTACTAGGCCCTCGGCCACCACCACTAGTGGTTTGAGATCCCAGTTGGTCTCTGTCCCGCAGTAGGGACATTATGATTCTTTGGTCCTCTCGTTGGGACTGATACATGGTCGCCATTTGCGACTGCATTTGAACGAACAATGCTCCGAAGTCTACACTCTGGGGTGGTAGTCTAGCAAATGCAGCAGCAGCATTGGCATCTACTCGCTGAGTAGTGTCCTCAACAGTCCCTCTCGCTCCTGCAGCAGCAATTCCTGCCGCATTCAGCCGGTCACGTATTTGACCTAGGGGTACATTGAGTTGTACAGCTGGAGGTGGGTTCAGAACATTGGCCCTTGTTGCCATAAGTTCTTCAACAGTGCGCTCGTCAGCTGGCTGTCCTTCCCTCCTTTCTGTATCTTCAGCAGCCTTTGCTAATTTTTCAGCTAATTTGGCTCTCTCCTCCTCAGCTTGCTGTGCTACGACTGCGGCAATAGCAGCTGCCTCATCTGCAGCCTCTCTAGCTGCAGTATTTGCCACTGCTTCAGAATAGGTACGGGTTCCCGCTACATGGCTTTCCGCCTAGTTTTCGACATTCTCGTTATCCTGGTTCTCCATGTCTCGGGAGTTGCTAGTTTGAGACCTTGTCCTTACCATACAATGAAGACTGTGATAACTGCTCCGATACCACTGAAATGAATCGACTTACCAAATAGGCGATTAACAATTAATAAAAATCTTTGTATCAGCAAGTAATCTTTACGGATTTTTCGTTAACTGATTAAACGGCAAAAGAACAATACACTAGCAGTGAATAATACTCGTAAGTCATATGCGAGTAGACCAGCATCAATCATGCAATCAATAAATTCATACATAAGCAAGGTTAGAAGACAGTGCGTATCAATGGCTTCTCGCCTTGGATTCAGATCTCTCTCAGTAAGCTGTACAAGAGAGTTGGCCTCGTTTCCGAATGCCAAACTCGAGAGCAATGCCTAGCATATGTACATGGAATGAGTTTACTGTTCAACGGCCAGTGCGATGGCATTGCCTACCCGAGAGTTAACCACGTTGGTAGGACCTCGATTAACCAAATCCACCGCCATCTCCCATCATCCCGAATCGCCATCTATCATACGGATGTCATCTGGCCATTCATCTAGCATACCACACTTACATGCATATCGAGGCAGTCGCTGCTACCGAGTACGGAAGTCAGCTGGCTGTCAAAGAATGTGNCAGCAAGCTGACTTAAGCTGACTTCAGCCTGCTGCTTTGGGCTGAGTCATTAAACTGATATTAAATATAAAGTCCAGCAGACTGATTATTAACTAGAGTTCAGCAGGCTGAACTTATTTAACTAGNGTTCAGCAGGCTGAACTTATTTGACTGTTATATTTAAATGAATATTATATCAACCAGTATACTGATTCATTACACTTAGTGGTTGTATCGGGTCGACGTTGGAGCCGTGTGCCTGATTGCCTCGCACCATGGTTTCTTGATGTGTCTCTATAACAGCTTAGGACGACTTTGTCGACCCGCAAAAAAACTTGAGAGGCAGTTCAATCGCTATAAGAGACTTGCTGAGTGCCTTATATAAAGTTTTGAGAGGAAACAAACCACAAGTTGGGCTTCCACCTTTAACTTAAGGTGATGATTATCAGCACAACATATAGCACAATATAGTGTCGTGCCTAACCACGTCGAGATCGGGGCACGTGTGTTGATCTCCAACACGTGCGCCATTGGCCTGGTCGACTTGTCGGTGCACCTTCGCACGTGGGTTGTCAAACTGGTCAATCACCAAGGATCGATTTCCGCACGTGTGTCGCTGGTTGGTTGCATGAGGGTAACCATCTATTGGTCATCCTGCACTAGCACAAGCTAGTTTGGGGGTAGAGTCTCTTAGAGTTTTCCACACCAAGTGTTATCTCCTAGTTCCTGTTTTTGGACTTCGCAATTCTTGCAGAAAGTTTTTTACTACTTAATTTTCTGGACACAGTATGACACAAGTGTCTACATTTTGATACGCTTTTGCCCAAGCTAAAGGATGTTGACCATAATTCACTTTGCAGAAAGCACGTCAAACAGGTTAAACAAGAAACTTCAGAATTCAGAGTAAATTGTCCACTAGGGTTTTGCTTAACTTTCAAAAGCCACAGCTTACAAAAATCTGAATCTTACAGCACCTATGTCAATTTGATTAAGTCTTTTGCTCCTAGCCACACGCCTGCCAATTCTTTGTTGCATGCTGAACTTTCTCTTTTTTTTAATGAGGGTTACTCTTGCTAATCCTACTCTGTCATGTCCATTGTTGTCGAGTTCCTTTGGTGTCAAGATGTAGTAACAGAGGGTGGAGAGTGAATGACAGTTCGTAGTGGTTGGTTGGGTTAGAGTGGTAGATGAGGATGGTTAAGTCCATGTAGAGTGGTGGTGAACAATGAAATCCATGATCCGCTCATGAGGATCTGCTGTTCAGCAGCTGTGAGGCTCTCGCATCACGCGCACTATCCTCACCTCCACACGTGGTGCCGCCGCCCACACGTGTGGAGGTTAACCTTCAAGTTTGCTTGCCTTAAGGATTGGCTCGGGTACCCTGTGGGGTCCCCCACGGACTATTGCTAAGTCGTCACGTATAGTAGACAATCTCGACGATTATGCCCCCGGGATTGTTAGGGGATAGGGAGAGTAAGGGGTGAAGGGGAGGCGAATTAACGTTGACTTGAGACGTTGGAGTTCGTCCGTCCGTAGGTACGATTTGTGTGTACAGTAACGCGGTGACGCGTTATCCGTGTTAGGTAGCTCTTTTTTTTCTTCGTAGGCACTGGGCATAGGTTGTGACTCGTAAGGGCACGCTACTTAGGCCAAAAGCTAACTCCATTATGGCGTTACTTTTGTGTGTTTGTTGTACATGCTTTGAGTTGCTGATCTTTTTTACTACGTGACTTATTGATTGCTCTGCTGGTTATGCGTCAATGTTTGCCTCTCTTCGCTAGTAGGCCGCTTGTATTGCACTCCATTGAAGCATATTAAGAATGGATTGTATGCACTCTGGCTTGGCCATGACACAAGCTAATCGCTCACGTATTCCTCCGCGCTCCTAGAGTTAAATCCCGCATACATAGTAAACGCAAATACTAGTCCGCCCCAGCTCATCACATACAAAAGCTAACTTTGCATACTACCCGGGTTAGAAGCTAGGAGCGGGTAGAATTGTAACGATCCGCCGCGTGGCCGGATGCGGCGAATGCGACACGTCGCGGATGCGACCGAAAGCTTCGATTTAAATTGTATAAGTACAATTGGTGCACGATCAAAGTACCTCAAATTACCTTTTCGTTCGTATCGCTACATTGGTACCGGAGCGCAAACGTATGCAATCTTGTCCAAGAGACGAGGGTTCAAATCCCGCAGGGTGAAAAACTCGTCGATGGTACGACCGTACGGCGATCTTTGGATTGTACGAAGAAAGGACACTATCCCGAAACAACGTCCCTCGCGCCGCCGGGGCTTGAGTGCCCGGGACGTGCACACTTGTGGGTGGGAGGATCGTAAAGATCCGCCGCGTGGCCGGATGCGGCGCGTGCGACACGTCGCGGATGCGACCGGAAGTATTGGTTTGAATTGTATAAGTGCAATTGGCGAGCGATCAAAATACCTCGACTTACCTTTTTGTTCGTATCGCTACAAGTACTACCCGCGGAGCAGATCCCATGAGGGAATCCCACGGGGGTTTGTTGCTTGATTGCCTCTTTGTTCACTCTGAGACCGGTCTAGTAGGGAAACGGCGAAACGTCATGACCGGAGACGAGCGGAGAAATACCATTTCTCCGCTCGGGCCTGTTTTGCTGTGTTTTTTTGCCTTCAATGGACCCCCCCGCTTGCTTCTTGAAAGCGGAGACGTTACAATGCATCTACGGCATTAAAGGGCTAACTAGAGCATACTATTCAAAAATTACATGCATCTACGACATTGCAGGGCCAATCACAGCACACTTTGAAATGCAATCAAAAAAAAGCTGTAACCAATCAGAAGACACCAGTTTGAGCGCTAACTTTAAGAGTCAAGCCGTCTGCCAAGAGTTTCTGACAGCGAAAACCCATTGACTTCCAACAACAAAAAATGTCGTTGTCACTTATCGGCGATCTGACACATAGAATCCGAATTTGACTTCATTTGATTAGCGGCTCCGACCGCGTCATGATGCAGCCACGATAAAGCGGCGAACTTTTTGACACGTGGACAAAAGAGAACATAGCATGTTTGGACAAAAACGTATCATGGCGACATGCCAAGTTTTACCAGCAAGAGGCCAAAACCTCGAGGCCTTAACCCCCACAGAGGTTGAATTCTTCGTCAGGCTTAAACCCCAGAGGGTCTAGCCATGAGAGGCAAAGCCCTTAGCTTAGTAGTCGCTTGGAGGCGCTGCAGATAGAAAGTTATAAAATTTTGGTAGCGCCCGTGCGATAGTCGTTGTGGAAAAGAGCTTGCTACGACACTTCTTTATGCTTTAATGAGCGCAATACGATTGGCCAAACTAGGCACACGACCCTGTGAGGGCCACCCCCGCCACCCAGATTGAGCCAAGGAACCTCGACGGCTAAGGAAACAACCTCGCCACCCTTTTACAACATTCGTGGCCCATGTAGCCCGCTGACAATTGGGTGGGAAACGAGGAGCTCCGTGGGCATCCGGACTTATCCGGTCGAGCCTGTCAGTGCCATACCCGCCGCCTGTCCAGGACCCACGTGACCTGTCAGGGCCGCAGCGGGCTCCTTCCAGCCCGGACCAATCACACAAAAGCAAGAGCAGGCCAACCTTTGCAACCGGCGACTTTGGCCCACTTTGGCCCGTCGCCCGTCGCCTTTTTAACGATTGTTGACAGAGGAACCGGCAACCACCGGCAACGGGGTGCAGGCGTGTCAGGCCACCCCCGCCACCCGGCTACTTTTGCAAATGAACTTCACTTGACTTCGTTTTTGCAAATTTGTTTTGGACTTTTGTTACAAACTCGTCCTTGAGAACGTTATTGGCACACTCAAACTTAACGTCGGCCAATCAGAAGATAGTATCCGTGACCATTTCAAGCAATAGTTACGCTTCTCATACTTAGCCGAAATTGCATGGTAGACATTGCACGCGACGATGAACATTTCTACGCTTCAAAGATGGAGATCAGACGGTGATCGTTCCCATGCACTTTCTTCGGCATTTAGCGTAGAAAATCCCAGTAAACACCATCTTCGCCTGCCATGGAGGGGTCATGTTCTCCACTTTGCATGGCTTAGCGTTGAAAAAATCCAAACGGAGATGGTCGGGGATCGACACCCGGGGCGTTCTTTGCCGTTTCGGTCCAAATCGGTCTTAGAGTGTATACTTGTATAAGGTAGGAGCAATCCGGGAGACGGCAGCCACAGTAGGTCATTGCAACTACTGCAAGTGCTGTTAAGACTTGCAGCTGCTGCAAGAGCTGTTAAACCGTTCAATGGGGTCCACGTCCACGCCGCTGTAGCTGCCACAACCGCTGCAATTTCTTCAACCGCATTTGTTGCTTCCGGATTGACAGACGCTGGCATTACTCCCACAACCGGCAGCTGCTGCAAGTCATCTTGGAAGAACAGTGGCGGAGCAAGACGCGGAGTCCAGCACAGCAGGTCCGATAATGTCGAGCTACTTCCACGCGTAGTGGATCTCTACTTTCTGCCCTTGTGTAGTGAAATAAATCGACTTACCAATATGAGAGGGGGATGCTGGCTGACCTCTGGCTGCCTTCTTGGCAGCCCTTCTGTCAGCTCTGTCTGATTGAGTCTCACCTCCTGGAATGGGACTCCTCCTAATAAAACTCCCCAGCCACTGGAGATCTGGGTCTCTTGGTGGGCTAGTATCCCCAAGCTGCTGCAGGGCTGCATGTGCAAAGGCCCTTCCAGTGGGGGATGTAGCGGGGGTTTGTGCCTCAACAGGACTAGACTCCTCTCCGGCGCCTTCCTCTTCTTTGTCCTCCTGTTCCTCTGAGACTTCTGGAGTCTCTTTGGTCATCTCCTCCACCCGTTCCCGAGAAAAAGAGTATCCCACTGACCTCCCCCTTTTGGGTGCAAGTGGGGGTTGGTGGGTCCTGACCGCATACAGGTCTTTCTCCCCTTGCTTACTAGCCCATTTGGCATAAGCATGCTTCCCCTTAAAACAAGAATCTCTAGCCCTGGTCCTATCCTCCTGTGTCTCCTGACTCATGCAGTCCCTGACTCCATCCAGTTGTGGATCCCATGCTGCAATGTGAGGTGGCAACACTATCTTACCCTGCAAATCTGCCAGGAAATCGTCTTCCTCAGCTCTGTCACTATGCTAGTCCTTCATGGTGATGGTCATCCAGCGCCAATCAGTGGGCTGTAGAACAAAAGCAGGATCCGTCCTCTTCAAAGTACAGGGGTACCAGTGACCTGAGAAATCCAGCTGGCTGGACTCCCTTGCCAGAACTCCCAGCTTCTTCTCTCCACCTCGTTATACATGGCCTTGAACCAATTGTGGGAAGTGGCATCCTTGAAGATGTCTGTATGCATAGAGATCAACCTGATGACCCTGTTTGTGTCCCAAATCCCAGGTATTGGCACCGTTTCAGATTCACCTATCTGGGCCAATGCTTTGGCCTCCCGGATCGTATACACCACCATCCTGGCATAGTCATGGTACAGTAGAAGCCCCGTGCTGACTTCTATGTACTTGTCAAAACCTTGGGCTATCTCCCCTTCCCGCTGCAGTATGTCCCTCTGTGATTCACTTCGGTTCCTCTGGGCGTACTTGAAGGCCTCCTCCAAAAGATCAAAGCCCTTTCCCATCACCGTGTAGCGGTAGCTTTTGATTCTCCTATGTTCCTCCTCTGCCTGCTGCTTCTGTCTCTCCTCAGCAAACCTTTTGTAACGTTTTTTCTTTTCAAGAGTATCTTTCCCCGGTATTCAAGGAATATTTAATTGAAGTGGAAAGAAAATCTATATACTTGTGCGAATTGACGAATACTTGAAATAGCGAAAATGAAAACTAATGTAGAATGTGTGCTTGTGAGAGTTGCACTCACAATGACTCTTGCGAGTATTTATACTTGCAAATCGTGAGGCACTGGAGTGCTTCGAGTCACCACCTAGGATACTGGTTCATGTTCAACGAAAACGGTCAAAGGGGTACGACCCATTCGGCCGAATGCTCGAAACGCACCGTTTGGAAATTTGCAGACTTTTCGACGGTTTCCAGAAAACCGTTTCACGCCAAACGGGCGTTTTCGCGTTCGCGCGACTGTTGAAAAGTCGCGACTGTTCGTGGAGTCGCGTACACATGCGTTCGTCATGAATCGGGAGTTATAAATAATTACTTCTCCAATTGATTAGGTGTGAACGTTTCAAACGACGAGTCGCGGGTTCGAATCCGCTCGGATGCAAAGTCGCTTTGCATATTATGTGTCGTTTGACTTTTACGACTGTTTCTTCGTATTAACGACTGGTCGTAAATGCGAAATCTATGACTGTGCATTATCCGAAACAATGACAATCATACCAACTTAACCAATCCGAGATTTATTAAGTTATCATCTCATACTCAATCAAAGTAACTTTATGAATAATTATGTTGTAATTTTGCGAAGTGGTTGAGTTACGTTACGACGCTTTTTGCAATAGTATCTCGGTCGTTTCGCCAATCGACCAGGAATTAATCGGCACACGCGTGTGGCAAATAATAGAATATGATGCAATCATTTATCAAATAGTATGATAAATAGTAAAACGTACTCTAGGTAATTGGGAAAACGTCCCAAGTACGCCTAAAATAGCTTGGATCATTACACTCCTCCCCACTTAAAAGAACTTAACGTCCTCGTTAAGCGTACGTCTTTTATGTCTGAAAGTGTCAATACTAGCATTGACTAGCGGAAAACATTGGTGAGCGATTGGACTATGCATCATCACAGTGACGGAAAAGAGCGGTTATTTGGCCGCGTCTCTTTTGCGTTTGTTCCATGGTTTACGAAGAGTGCTTGGTAGCACACCTGCCTTGGCACAGAGCTCTTGAGCTTGAGCCCATCGTAACCAATACCTTTGAATCAAGTCCTTACAACTTAGGAGGATCTCATTCTGAGGTTTATACGAATTCCAACTAGAATCGTAATCTGGCCATTTAATCAAAAGCTCCACTCTAAGAGGCTTATGACGGGTATAACAATGTCCTAAGACTTCCTCTACATCCCAGGCCTTATCATCATCGTCAAGTTCCAATTCTGGTGCTTGTGGCTGATAGCGGCCATCAGACCTAAACGGTTTTAGTAAATTGACATGAAACACAGGATGCGTTCGCCCCATGGATTTAGGCAAATTCAGTCAGTGTGCAACAGGTCCAATCTTTGCAATAATGGTAAAAGGGCCAACCCAACGAGGCAGAAGCTTGCGCTTTCCTGGGTGCTTGAGTTGTAGGTTTTTAGTTTGCAAAAGTACTTTATTGCCAACTTGAAACTTAACTCAGTCCTGTGCGTGTCAGCAAACATTTTCTGTCGGTCTCGAGCAGTGGCCAAGGCCAACTTCGCGATTTTGTGCACCTCTTGAAGAGAATGGACAAATAGGCGTGCACTTGGTACTCTCATGGTTGACATCCCCGTCTGACCTTGAACGACGTGTGTCAGGGGAGTGTGCGGATGTCGCCCATAGTTAAGGAAAAATGGAGTTTTCTTAACACTATCCTGATAAGCATTATTAACTGCGAACTCTGCAACTGAACGAAGGGTGTCCTAGTTGTCTTGGCGAGGATTCACATAATGCCTAAGAAATTGTTGCAGAACGCGGTTCAAGCGCTCTGTCTAACCATCGGTCTGAGGAAAGAAGCTAGTTGACATCTTAAGGTTCGTGCCGAAATGCAAGCAAACTTCCTGCCCGAAGTGGCTCGTAAATCTACTGTCACGATCATTTATGATCTCTTTTGGCCTGCCATGCAACTTGAACACATGATCGACGAAGAGGCGCGCGGTCTCGACGGCATCAAGTGATGGTTTAGTGCCACAAAGTGTACCATCTTAGTGAAACAATCCACGACCGTTAACACCCCATTGTGTCCTCTATCGGTGGTAGGCAATTCCACGACAAAGTCGAGGCTCATGCTTTCCCAAGGAGCACATGCAAATTCCAATGGTTGCAACTTCCCAGCTGGCAACGTATTGCTCGGCTTATTCCTCTGACATGTTGCGAAGTTGACGATGTACTCGGCAACATCAACCTTTCAGGGACGGCCAAAAGTAACCTCGGCGCAAAGCGTGTGTGGTTTTGGTAATTCCATGGTGACTTGAGTAAGGAGAGTCATGCGCTTCTCGTAGTAGCACATGTCTTACTTGGCCTTTTGGGACAGCAATGCGCCCATTGTGCCACAAACCGTCCTCAAACGAATAGATTGAGTGTTCTTTCCTTTTATCCAAATTGTCCATTGTCACGGCTACACCGCTCAAGTCAGCATCCTCGAGATGTAGGAAAAACGGATCTTTGAGATAGCCCTCATGAAATAGTTGATGCAGGTCAAGTACTTCAAAGGTTTGCATGCTACCCAAATCGGGTTGGCTCGCGTCACCAGGCCGTGCAACGCCAGTCGTCTGGGGGGGTACAGCAGAATCAAGGGTGGCCGCCCTTGAAACCTGACCGTTTCGTCCTTGCAAACTAGCAACAGTTCCCAACAGTAAGTGGTGAAGGGGAATTCGACTTAGAGGGTCCGCAACATTATTGCGACGACGGCGATACGCCCAGTTAAAGTGGAACCGTTGCAAGAACTCAGACCATCTCGTCTGGCGCCTCGATAGTGTTGGCTGTGTTTGAAAGAAGGTTTTTGGGCAGTGATCCGTAACCACTGTCAAACCCTTGCAGCCTTCCAAATAACATTGCCAAGTCTTCAAAGCGTATATGACTGCCCAGAGCTCCTGCTCTGTCGTGGAGTAAATTTGTTCGGCAAGTGTCAGCTTTCGACTCTAAAACTGATAGGCTTGCCTGCTTGCAGCAGAACAGCCCCTACTCCAACACCAGACGCATCGGCGATTACCTCGTAAAGGCAAGTCGGGATCGGCTAATAAAAGAAGTGGCGAATTAGTGAGTGCATACTTAATGCGCTCCAACGCATGTTGCGTGTTCTCATCCCAAATGAACGGCTTATCTTTCCTTGTCAGAGCAGTGAGTGGCGCGGCCATCACTGAATAACCTTGCATAAACTTACGAAAGTAGTTAGCAAACCCAAGGAATGAACGTACAGTACGTACATCTTTTGCGACAGGCCAGTCAGCGACGCACGCAGTCTTGGCAGGGTCAGGGCGCACCTCTTTCGAACCCACTATATGTCCGAGGTACAAAAGTTCATCCTTCAGGAAGGAACATTTCTCGAGCTTAGTATACAGCTGTTGCTCACAAAGGATTTGCAACACCAATTCAAGGTGCTTGTAATGCTCGTCCTTGTTCTTTGAATAGACAAGGATATCGTCGAGGTAAACCTGGACAAATTTCCCCAAGTAAGGTCGAAACAAATCGTTCATCGTGCTTTGGAATGTCGCGGGTGCATTGGTAAGTCCAAAACTTAGAACTTTGTATTGGAAATGCCCAATAGGCGTCCGAAAGGCTGTCTTGGGTACATCCTCTGGTGTGATTTGTATCTGATGATAGCCTTGGGCTAAATCAAGCGAGGAGAACACGCATGCCTCCTTCAGCGAATCAAACAAGTCATCAATGCGAGGTAACGAATAGCGGTTCTTGACCGTTATGTTGTTCAAAGCACGATAATCAATGCACATCCTGAGCGTCCCATCTTCTTTTTGAACAAAGAGGATGGGGGCCCCAAATGGAGAAGAGCTCGGCTCAATCCATCCTGATTCAAGCAAATCGCTAATTTGGTCCTTCATTTCGTTCATCTCCAACGAACTGAGGCGATAAATCGGTCTCCAAGTCAGTTGAGAATTGGGAATGAGAGGAATCGTATGTCCAATACCTTATCAGGCGGAAGCCCGGCTAGTATTTCACTTGGAGACACTGATTTGTACTTTTGCAAAAGAGCAAAAAGTTCAACTGTAAGTGTCTCTTCATGACCAATCACGTCTAACACGGGCTCTTCCGTAAAGAGCTTAGTGGAAGTGACTGGGGAATCAGGTCGCAGTAATCCAAAGAAAACATTTTGACCTCGTTTTGCCAAACGTCTAGCTTGCTTGTGGACAAGAGAGGAGTCTTCGAAGGACTTTCAATGGCCCTATCGGGCGTAAGAGACTGGAGAGTAATCGTCCTTGTCCCATTGCTTAAGTGTTCCCCGGTAATCAGAATATGTGGAGTTATTAAAATATTTATTACTTAAAATAAATAAATAAATCACATGTATTTGTGTATTCATGTCATACACTAGTGTGTAGAATATGCAAACTTAATACCTTGCATAGAGGTCTGTAAGACATCCTATGTACATTTGAGTTTCAAAACTCTTGTTGGGCCACCCCAAAAAGATGGTCCACATGAGACCCGGACCTGCCAAGTGCTACAACTGGTAGAGTATTTTTGTTTTGAGTTCAAAATTTTGTACACATACTCATCATGTATACAAGCACCTCTAGCTAAAATCACAATATGTGGATGAAGTGTGGAGAAAGTGGTGACTGCTCAAACTTAGCACTTTTGTCGATGTTTTTTTTTACAAAATGTTTTTCACATTTCTGGTCAAAGAAAAATCCACTTTTAAAAATAAGGCAAGGCCATGAAGAGGGAGATATAACCTTCCAGAAAATACAAGCCTCTTTTTCATAGGCCTATTGATGTACTCTAAACAATTCAAAGTGTATGAGTAGTTGTTGGACCAAAAAACGTACATTTCATTGGGCCACCTAGTGTTAATCTTTCGGTTGGCATGCACGCTTTTGTGGCTTTTTGCCCACGTCTTAAGTTGTGTCAATCTTGATGTGGCAACTCCATTGAAGGGTTACTGTCGAGCTGGCCTGTTTACTCAGCGTGGCGTGACTCGTCCATCGCTAAGCTAGCTGCTGGGTCAGCTCTCTCTGAGTCGGCGGTCGCTAAGCTAGCTGCTGGGTCAGCTTCCTTGACTTGGCAGGTGCCGACATGCACCATTTGCGGGGCCTAGTGGGGTTAACCTTGCAGGTGACATAGATGTCAAATGCCCACCCATCACTGAGACTTTTGACCTGTCTTGGTCACGCTTGCGCGTGTCAGGACTTTGACTGTCATCGCTGACTTTGCACATATCAGAAACCTTAGTTGGTGAGTCAATGCTGAATTTCTGTAGCTGAACCAGCCGTGACTTGGGCCACGCATGCTGCGCCGTCCATCACGTAACGGTCGCGATATGACACAAAGTTCACATGTTCTTGTACGTTCATATTGGCTGGTATTCTTTTCGGCGCATGTGCATGACGAAGCTAGTTAACAGCGCCACTGTGGGTCGTTTTTCCTCAAGGGACGCTGAAAGCTACAAAACAAGTTGCCGCTTAATGCGCCGTGTCTAAGAAAAAAAGGCCAGTGTAAGCGCGCACAGAGTTGTACGAACGAGCAATGCTTCGGTAACAGTGTCAAACAAAAAAAGTGACCAAGATCGGCCGCGATTTTAATTATAAAAACTGTTCTCCGAACATATTGTCAATCACACCCTGAGAATGGGCAATGGGTGGTATGTGCCGTTTCCTACTTTTACAAAAGTATGCGAGGTATGCTGGGGCAAATCGCTCGACGAGGGCCGGCAAATAGTCGGAGAACACTGTTTTCACCTTTAAAGTAGGCCTGCAAAATGCAGGTAGGATACGGTCTGGAAGTCATCTCTTTTCCAAAAAGTAGGAGGCTCTACCTTTGCAGGCACCTCGAGGCTCAAGCTTGGTCGAACTGCACTACTAGACGCTTGAATACATTTTTTACGACAATCATATTTTTGACACTCAGTTCCACCTCGTGCCTCGAAGTGATCGAATGCAAGTGACCCAACTTCAGCGGAGGTAGCCCAGAGTGATCTAACAACCGTGGAAATTAGCCGCAAGCTTGTTCGTGCTTGGGTGTTCTATTTTTACTCTTACACTCGTTCTTTTGAATTCCTTTGTGATCGTATGATGTACTTCCACGGTGCACATGGCACATTATGCAGGGGTGTGCAGGGGTGAAGGCAGGGCTTTTGTCCGTGTTGATTATTGGAAGATAGTGAGTGATGGGGCCTGGTATGTGCTCTCGACAGCAAGTGTCCCCGACTTTCGGCTTGAACAGCTATAGAAGGTGCCCCTTCTCTTCCTTCCCTCTCCTTTCCTCTATCTTTACTCTCTGGCTCTCTCCCTCTCTCTATCCCTTTCTCTTTCCCTCTCTCCCACCCTCTCTCCCCCCCCCCCCCTCTCTCTCTCTCTCTATCTCTCTCTCTCTCTGTGTGTGCAATCAGCAGGTTGTTGCAATCAGCAGCCCTGCCGAACAAGTGACCTCATGTGAAGGGGGTGGGATTGTGGGGATTGGGGTGGGGTTGTGTGTGCGCAGGCTCGAGAGGCGGCAGCGCATATGCGACCGAGCGGCTGCTGCCGTCCTGGTCGCACTTGTTGCCCCATCAGGTGGGCCAGCTGTGCAGCCAGGTGCACGAGCACGTGCAGTTGCTGCTGCTGGTGCATGCGCTGAGCGCGGCGGAGGCGCACCTGCAGGACGTGGCGCGCGCCA